>JAOBRD020564677.1:0-33364 GCA_027575215.2 Hydrozoanthus sils | reverse complement strand
AGACAAGGACCTCAAAAACCATACCCTGGCGGGCGGCACGTCCCTATATAGTAAATATATGGGAGTACCCCCCCCCCTCCCCCGGGGGATTATTGTAGTTGATATCGAGAGTATTCATCAAGCTGATCATGTTGGGATTATATTTTCGCTACCTAAAATGACATCTGATCCAACAAAATCAAATCGTTTACTCATTGAGGTCAGTTCTGTTATATATGAATTAGTATCGTGCTTCTCTGTGACTTGTATCTAGAGTCATATGGAATAATGTCGCTGACTTTTTACCCCAGTACTTTGACTTTTTAATAACAGCTACAGATAAGTCGCACTACAAGGGGACGAGCCAAGCAACTGCTTAAAGAAGTTTCTTAGCTGAAAAACTTACAAAAGCATATTATCTACCTCTATATCCATCGCTGAACGATGATCACCTTGATGAATACATTCGCTAACAATTAAATTAGCTTTAAACATTGATTCTACCTCGCTTTTGTTGCCAAATGTAGTAAACCACTACAAAGAAATGAAAGCAAATATTTTTTTTGCTCGTAGCACTTATAAGTTAAAATTTCTCATAGAAACAGCGATAGCTAGTACTACTCGATTTATATTTATGCATGTATACCTGGTAGTAATGCATGGTACACGGGTTATACTCCACTCCACAATGACACGGAATGCAGATAGGGGAGGAAACAGAAAAGCCCTTCGTAATTCCATCAGCACAGGATTTCTTAGAACACTAGAACCAAAAAAAGGAATACACCATTCTGAAACTTTGGTAAACTTCCCATCTTTTGGTATATGTGTATAAGTGAAGTAGATAGTTTATTTAACAATTAAAATTTGACTTTGGCTAGATTGCGTACACTTACACTAAAACTTAATACCCCCGTTCTGTCAATCATCCGTTTTACACGAGAGTATGTCACACGTTTTTCACCTGCTCTTGTTCCTCTTTCGTTACCTATTTCATGATAGAAATATCGAATGGTTTCCGTGTTGCACAATCAGATGCATACACATGAGACGACGGAAGGCACGAGATAATATTGAACGACTCCGCTGGGCGTCGTAGTGTCCTATTTTTATACATATCTTGTTCCCCTTATGTAAACAAGGAAATATCAGAATCTTTGGTGGATGCATTACAACTAACAACATTTTGTGAAAATGAAACTAATATCAAGGCCGCAACTTTTATGATCAACGATGACCGCGCTTTGTCCATAGCTGTGAAAGACTTAGAAACAAACTGCAACTTGCATTCCGTTAGAATTCTGAACGTCCGCTTAAAACCAGCATCGAAGTATACCAAGGGTACTTGTAGTCGAGGTTGAAGTCATAAGGATGGTCGTCATCGCAAACGTAGTCGAGTCGTAGTCGTATTTGTAATCGCATTCACTATAGTCGTAGTCGTCGCAGTCCTAGTAGTCGTATTCGCTGTGTTCGTAAGTAGTTGCCAGTAACCATTGTCGTAATCGTAATCGTAGTATAGTAGTCGTGGCAGTCGTAGTAAAAGTAGTCGTCGTAGTCGTCGCAGTCGTTGTAGTCGTATTACAAATCGTCGTAGTAAAAATTCAGAAGTCATAATCAAAGTAGTCGTAGTAGCCGTCGCAGTGTAGCAATCGTAATCGTAGTCGTGGTCGAAGTCTTAGTCGTATTGTGTTCGAAGTGTAGTCATAGTCATAGTCGTAGTCGTAGAGTAATTTGCACAAGTTAACTCGTTTTCCACTGTGTTTACGAAAAACAGCACTGCTCTCAACCAATCAGATTCGAGAAATTTTGTTGTGTTTATTATATTAAGTATTAAATATGCACTAGCTGTCCCCGCGCTATTTTTTCAAACTTTTCTTTTAGCAATTAGTTTAATTTTATTCAGCATTCTATGGAATGTAAGCGCATAGAGGGGCAAATAATACCTATCGAAGCCATTATTATGATTATTGTTACATCTTTTGTTATTATTGTTGAAGTATGCGTTCACTCACCGATGTACAGCGGACATGCCTGGAAGGACAATCGCCGCCGTCAATGACAACCAGGTAAACGTTGGTGTTTTCTACAGGAACCATGATGTACTTTCCACAGCGCACTGTGCCTTCAACTCGGTCACTGAAATAGGTACAAACAAAATGAGACTATAACTAAAGACAAATGAGACTATTACTAAACAGCATGGCATTGTATACATGAAAAATACCCCTGGCACACTGCGTGGTCATCTGGGTCACGATTACAATAGGTAAATGTTGAAAGTACCTACTATGACTCTTTTTATCAAAGGCAGTTTTTCACTCAGAAGATACCTGGCACTTGCAAGGCGCCATTAAGCACATCAGGTATAAACCTTGTTGTTGTACCTCATTGGTTGCGATGCTAACTGTTGCACCAAAAAGACACCTGATACATCCATTGGCCATCAGGTTTATGTGAAGGGCCCTGGTTCATTCAAATAGCTCCGGAAGCATAACAAATCCACCTTTAAATTACCAAAAGGCATGTGGTGCATGCCGGAGACATCTGGTGCCTACCAAAGGCACCTTTAACACATTACAAGTTACAAGGTACAAATTAGCTACACATCCAAAGGACAGAAAAATTATTTGGTATCTAACACATTTTTAGTGCAATAGATGCCTAATAAACTTAATGTAAAATGTATAACATGCTAGGTGTCATCAGATAGACTGCATCCATACAGCAATTCGGTATAACCGTGACAGAAAATGGGGTACTACAAAGTTACTTGAATTGTAGGGGACAACAACGATTAAGTCATTATACTAGCAAAGCTAACAGGATAAAAACGTTAACAACTCCTATTAGACAAGCGGCGTCGAGATGTGATGTTTTGCAGGGCCAAGTTGGTATTAAAGTGTCTCGATTTTAAGGTGACATTGGGAGTAAGCATTATAGAGGGATCCAGAAAATTAGCCAAAAACTAACAAACATAAAGTATTTCAAAACTTACTTTGGTATCTCGTCGGTTATCTTGTAGTTGATGTAGGTTTGTCCAAGCTTTGAAAGATATACAGACTAATTAGTTATTTTTTTCAACAGCACGGGTTTGTTGCAACATGTTAAGAAGAAATATGGCATACATACTAAGCTTTTATTACCAATTCACAATATCTCATGAAGCAATTAAGAAGAACAACTCGTACAAGTGTAAAAAAAGCATCTGTTCTTCACAAACACTTATCTGACTCGGAAAACTTTGCCTGTAGGTATCCTCACATATATAATTCCCACTTCTCACGGATTATATATATAGTGATAAGCTTCTATCCTAGTTGGACGGGCTTTTTTGGACAAGTTGATAATTGTCGATAGGTAAAATGTTGGTTTATCTCTAATAATCTGTGACTATATCAAATCAACTAACATCCTTACAGTAACTTATATATTATAAATTAAAAGGCTAAAAAAACAATTTACATTAAAAGCTGTAGGTGAAGGCACTGATTTTATTAAGAGATCCCGATTTCTGGACTAAGAGTTAGAGTTAGACTGGGTTGAAGGAATCTCGCACATCAATTCGAAAATGTAAAATAAAACTTTTGGTATGGTTTCTTGGGAAAGAAAAGAAATACTTGTTTCCTTGAAATTGAAAAGAAGTCTTCAGAATAATATAATATTTCTCTGTTTACGAGATCATAAACACTTTATATTTGTGTTTCAAGCAACGAACTTTAAAAAATCAAGTCCAAAATATTTTTCGAGGCTCAATCGTAAAAAAAAGGGTGTTATGCCCGATAGCGCAAGCTGCTTGGGACTCGAACTCGCGTCTCCTCCGATGCTAGTCACCAGGCCACTACACAATATCGGTGGTGAGTGTGACGAATGGCAAGGTACAGTTCTAGTAAGTGTGTTTGCTGCTTATGTATCATTTCTGTTATTACCTCCAAATCATTGCACCCTAAGCTGGTGGAAATGATCCTCTTCTTCAGGAGATCGAATAAAAGCTCGGGATGTTTGTAGGCGAGGTGAATGCGATCCTTTGCTATGCTGTAACAGGAAAAATAATAATATAACTGAATCGAACATACAATCGCTCATACCTCTCACATTGACAGGCTCTTGCAGCGTAATTGTATAGGTAATCGCATGGGGCCGAGTAAAATTAAGGATTAATTTCACAAGTGTTTTCAATTTCTTTCCAAAATTGCCCCAGTTGCTTCGCGACGAGGGAAATTTGGAAAAAAATGAAACACACAAGTGATATTAATCCTAAACGTTACGAGGAATCAGGCAATTACATGTTTATGACATCGAGGGCAAAATTCTTCATTCTCCGCAGTAACCCACGAGACTCATTTATCAAGTTTTTTTGAAAATTGCTGGAAATGTAAGCTAAGAAAATCTTTGCAGCCTCTGAAAAACATTTGGAAATCAGAAGATGTTTGAAATCGTTTTTAGCGAATTTTTGTGTTTTTTTTTTTAAAAAATCGGAAAATCTTCGGAGGTATTCGAAAACGTTCGGAAATCTTCAGAAATTTTAAAAAAAATCTCTGGAAAATGTTGCTACTAAGGCATTTTCGAGACTTTTTAAAATTTTTGGAAAATCTTCGGAAATTTTTGGAAGTATACCAGTGACCAATCAGCTTGAAGTAATTTTGCCCTGAATTAAGAAAAAATGCCCCCGCTGCTATCCAATCAGCTCGAAGTAATTTTGCCCTCTATGTTATAAAGAAATGTAAAAGTCGTTACAAAGGACAATTTTTTAAAACCTATAAACCCTGGTGTAAAGAAAGGGGGACTGACGTGGCGAAGTTCATACAACTGTTGTCCATTCTATTTACGAGAAGAAGCTATTGCAGGGATTGTAGATTTCGTCGTATTTTAACAACCGCGAGAAAAAGATATCTCGCCACTATATAGTGTTTAGATATTTGGCTGCTACATTTTCTTATGCATATGTTTACCTTTATAATAAACAATCTTGAAGGCGTAAGGAAAAGAGCAGCTTTTTTTTATTTAAGGTGAAGTTACTGTATGTTCACAATCTACTGACCTTGGCCGAGAAACAAACTGCTTGCTATACACAACGTATCCGTTGGGATCGATCAGTAAACACACCACTAGAAGAAAACTATGAGTTATTATCGGCATTTTAGGATTAAGATGTTTATAATCATATGGTATCAAGGCGTCACAGGATTAAGATTTTTTTAAATATGTATTCCATTTAGGATTCATATCAGAGGTAGATTCTGTTTATTTTATCTAAACTTTTAAAAATGAAATGATCAAGAATCCCGAGTTTAGATAAGGCTCCAATAAAATTTATTACTAATATTATGTACAATTATCATTATTCGCTTTCTACCTACCTACCTTTCTACTCATCCATCTATCCATCCTTCCGTCCGTCTGCGGCCCTCTATTTACCAATCTAATTCTGTCTATCCTATGTAACCATCCATCCGTCTATATCTATCCATCTATACGTCCATCTGATCCATCAATGCGTCCATCGGTCTTTATGTCTGTTGGTCTGTCTGTCTATCTACGGTTATACCCACGAAGTTATAGCAATGAAATTGCAAATGGCTATGCGTCTTAGTTAGATTTATTTTTGCGTCCCTCTCACCTGACTGCTGACTGCATATTGCACCGCTGTTCACGACAATTTCATGGATTTTCTTCATTTTCCAATCAATTCCCATAACTGCTCGAACCTGTTCAAAAGCCAGTTCTGATTAGAATTAATGACGATGTGTAGCTTTAAATAAGCAATTTCGTTTAAGCAATTGCTTACAACCACACAACCATCTCGAAGGATGTCTCGGTTGAGTTGACCTTTTTGGTAAATTTAAGGGAAGATTAGTCAATATTCAAGTCTTTTTTACCTAAGAAATTAATATTCTGTTAGCTACATACGTTCCTCTTCAATTATTTTGCGGTTTAAGCACAAAAGAGTATGTTCCTCGTTGGGTAGAGTATTCAAAACAAGAGGAAAAAGGTCCTCCGCCTGAAAAGGAACCTTTGTTGTCGAATGTTTAAGGTACGTTATGTCAAGATATTCCCCCTCGTCACTCATTTTCTTGCGTTTTATATATGCTACTTAAGGTTTTCACACCTCTGATTTACCTGCCGTCTTCCTTACCATAGAATCGCTGCTAATCGTCTGGCTCGTAGTCACGACAACGCCAGACTCACCATTATCCTAAGATAAGACCACCAATTGTTAATTAAGTTATTTCTAGAAAACAAATTAACTGCACTATAAAAGATAGCAGGGATTAAGAACTGTATGTTTATCATGCATACATACACTGTTTCATAGGTATTCTAAGAAAATTGCAAACATGCATATCGAATCGTCTCCTACAACAAATTGAACAAGCCAGAACTAAACCAAAGTAGCAGAGAAAAAAATCAATTAGAGAGTTACAGTTGTCCGATATTAGAAAACAAGAACTTCTAGTTGTTTATATTCACAGATGATGAAATTAAGTAACCTGGTGCGAGTATAAGCTAAGTAAAACGAAAAAGAAAACATGGCGGCTGCTGCATGTTTTACCACAATCCTTGCACTATTTGCAAACCTAGAACTGTTAATATTGGCAAAAAGAGGTACATAAATTTGTGATTTTCTCGGTGCGATTTACAAGCACTTTTAGTTACCTCTTGCCTAAGGTTTTATGGATGAATATTTTTAACTTCTTTATCTTTCGTATAGAACAACAGAAATGTCTCTACTTACCAAATATGGTATGGAGAAGGTTGTTTTCCCTGGGTAGGATTTTGCAGCGTGATACCAGGGTCGGGTGGTTGGGTCATACCTTTCAATATCATAGAGTGTATTACATGTACACAAACACGTAAATGACCAAGGTCATTTCACTAGTGCTGATTCCTTTGCATTTTGTTCAACTTTATATCGTCTGACACACAAGAAGGATCGTTTCAGCAACTTGTCGCTTGCGTAAATGGTACAGCTTTGTAACTTTGTAAGGCGTATCACAGTCTCGAGTGTTTTCCGATTTTCCATGTGAAACGGTAATTAAGACTGCTGCATTTATATAGCACTTTTTAAACGCTCAAAGGCGTTTTACAATGATCAATTTATCCCCAGCGGACAAAAGCATAAGCGCCTCTGGCTTCCGCTTTAAGGCGGTCGGTAATCGCTGGGACTCATTTTACCAACCCCGACGGAAAGATAGAAACTAAATGGGTTTTAGCAGCAAAGAAGGTCAGCAAATATTGAACCCTCGACCAGGCCGGGGATCGACCCGGGGGCCTCAGGATTGGGAGGCAGAGATATCATTACTGCGCCAACTCGTCCGCTCTAGAAAGAGACGCCGTATGGGAAAGTTACATTTTAGCGACTGCTGACCAATTACAAGCCCGCGTCTAGCGAGACAATTATATTACAAGCCTGCTGGCTTCTAGCGCAACCCTTTAGTTCGAGCATCGTAGATGGTAGCAACCGCTGACATGTTACACACTTGCCTGTCTAAACGTATGGGCGACATGTTGTGGGGAATGTTTTGCCATAAAAAGGACTGGAAAGTATTCATATGCATCTTTTACACATAAACAATGCTGAGAATTTTGATTTAGTAAAATCCTAAAGATTTATCTTTACTGCAACGCATTAATTACCTGTTGTTATAGGTTTGACGTCCTGGGTATTGCCTCATTGCTCCGGCGTTAGTAACAATATAGCGCCATGCCGCATCAGAACCCAATACCTTCATCGGGTTACGATTCCAACTGGAGCCAGAGCAGAGGTTAAGTCAGATTAATGATTGTTTACTACTTTCAAATCATCAAGGTATAAAGTTTTCGCTTTTCACATCTCTTAAGTGGCTACAGTAAGGATTGTTACTTTTTTGTACAAAGGATAGACAGGACCTGATGAAGGTAATTAAATGGCCTTTGTTTAGGTTATAGTCTTGGAAATATCTACTTGAGCTTAACCCCGATCTTGAATTGCACTCCAAACAATTGGTCACCAGCACTAACAACACTGGATTACAGTGATTTAAAGTTTGTAGGTCCCCTTCATGCATTTTAACAGCAATTTCATTTGTTATATGTGCTAGAAGTTACGGGTAAACGAACAGACTACAGATTACCATATTTTTCAATGTTCTCAATGATAAAATATTAATCAATGTGCCAAGAGTCAGTTCTAAATATTGAATAGACAAGTGCCCGCTGTCTGTCTTAACGGGGTGTCTATCTTTTCTAAGCATAAGTTGTTTTGTGCAATTTGCTTACCAAGTTTCTATGGCCCGGGTAAGTCGAATGTCTGTTAGGACATCCTTTTTAAGAGACGGGTGAGGTGATATTTGGCTTGCTCCGTTTACGTAATCAGAAAGACGTTTTACAAAATCGACAGTTTCCTGTGAAATAACAAAACTTGTTGTGAAGATCTATTGAAATTAAATTTATAACTACAAAACTATTATTGGTAAAACTTTTGACTCACCTCACAATCTAATGATCTATTCAACCCAAACCAAAAGCTATCAGCGTGTCAGCGTGGTTATAACATTTCAAATCAAGTATTAGGAAAACAAACTAACCATCGCGGATGAAATAGCGACTAGTTAACAAATATGCATGCAAAAATTCCTGATCTAGCTATAAGTATACTGGCTGTAGGAGTCATATAAGGTCTTTAATGAAATTTAATAATTAAAAATTATTCAGGTGATATCGATTATATCGATTCCGCTGCTCTCATCGGTGGACAAGGCTGGCTTATTATCCCGGCTATAATCACCTCGCACAAAATGATTATAGCCAGCTTGAGAACATGTTTCATAATAGCCGCCTCGCATTTTGTGGATGTTTCGAAGAAAAAAATAACGCCTTGAAATAAAACTTTCCAAAGGTAATACAACATCATTATGAAAATTGTGCTAATTAGTGAAAGATAAAACTTCGGGTAGAAATGTCATAAGCGCGATTGAACAAATGTCATCAACAAATAACATTTTGCGCCAATTTTTGGCAGTCTACGCATAGCCGCTTAATTTTTTCAGCCGTTAAATTGACCGAGCAAAGACTGGCGTCTGCACCCAGGATAATTTTTGGCCAATGATATTTTTTCTGATAATCACCTGAATAATTCTATTTAATACTTATACTCCTCAGGTTCAGTGAATATCTGGGTGGCCAAAAATCGTTCACCAGATATTCACTTCGCAACGACAAATAGTTGTTAAGGCATAGTAAAAGTATAGTTTAAAAGAAAACAAGAAATGATATCCCTACATTATCCGTTAATCAGTTGTTACTGAGTACTGCGGAAGTATTGTTCTTGTTGTCACAAGTTTCTTTTTCTTGGAAGAAAAAAGTTCTCAGTCCCTATAACGGGAACCGAAATCGTTATCCTCTGATTAGCACTCATACGCTCTACCCACTGAACTACAAGAATTTACATGGGGAGCAGGTAACTTAGCTAAACACCGCTGGCAAACTTTCACCATATGGATATATTGGGCCTAGCACGGTTACATTAACAGGACGTATACCAAGTGTTCCATCTATAGAACCAAGTTAAATGACCTGTTTCCTATGTGAGTTCCTGTAGCTCAGTTGGCAGAGCGTTTGACCGGTAATCAGAGGGTCATGGGTTCCTGTAGCTCAGTGGATAGAACGTCTGACCGGTAATCAGAGGGTCACGGGTTCCTGTAGCTCAGTGGGTAGAACTTCTGACCAGTAATCAGAGGGTCATGGGTTCGATTTCCGTCAGGGACTCGAAATTCTTGCGTTACTGAGTACTTAATCAACACTTACGGGAGTGCGTTCGAACTTGTAAGGATCTTCAAAGCAGCTTGAACTCAAATAGTAGCTGAAATATGGAAAATTACCTCCAATTAGAACTCTCGGGGGTATGCATATGTTAGTTAAACGCAATCTATCAATTTTTTTCAATACACAGACAAAAAGCCCATCTGCTGGTTTTTCAACATATTTGCGTGGCTCCTGGTACGAATCGATGATAGATGAATAGAACAATTATGACATACTTAGATCGCGAGAGTGTCGCAGGGAAGCTGGCATTTTTAAGAAATGCAATCGGCTTGTCTTCTATAATGGAACCAGCCTTCAAGTATTTCAGCAGATCATAGCGGTGATACAAGTCAGGTTCTTTGTATGGCTTAGGAGTCTCGATCTCCTACAGACAAATAGAAAACGAGCAACGTAGAGTTGTTAGACAGAGGAAATCTTAAACATGAATGATTTGGCCGTTGCTATGAGAAAAAAATATACTTAAGTCAGAAATGGACTTT
Source organism: Hydrozoanthus sils (assembly GCA_027575215.2). Taxonomy (NCBI): domain Eukaryota; kingdom Metazoa; phylum Cnidaria; class Anthozoa; order Zoantharia; family Hydrozoanthidae; genus Hydrozoanthus; species Hydrozoanthus sils. The sequence goes on along the minus strand of JAOBRD020564677.1, from coordinate 23,105 downwards.
GTTAATATCCCTGCTAATTCCCACAAATCAGCGCCTCTGGTTCTGATTTTGTAGGAAAACGTAAAATTGATATTAGAGGTGCAGAAACGTGGCACCAATAAATTTAAAATCCTCACCCCTTTCTTTGTCGTTATTGCGCATGTATTTAGAAAAAAGCCGTGAAGTTGGAGCGTTTTGTAACATATACTTAGATCTTACCATATGCTACGTAGACGAAATTTGCCAAGCCAAAATTAGTTTCAATTGATAGCACGTTTCTGAACAGCAACTAAAGAGTAAGTTTTAGCAACCAAATGCTAATGTTGAACAATAAAATTTTAAAAAAAATATTTTTTGTTGATGGTTGGTGAAAGTTGCACTTAAAACAAAATCGCAAAAATGCAATCGAGAGACAAGTGCAAACCCATTACTGAAAAATGAGTGAAAAGGAAGGCATTTTCTGTATATAAAAGAAAATGTATTTTACAATGTTATGTAATAAAGAAATGAAAAACTAGTACATTATATGAAGTTAATTCTAGTTTTGAATAAAACACGACGCATTTCAGATTTAAACAAGATATGTTTCGGCTATCCGTTAGCCAACCTGAGGCTCCTGAGTGTAATCAAGAAGAGTTACAATAATACTATGCTCTATATGTATAGTAAATGCATGTGATAAACTTGAGTAGAGGAATGTTTTACTGACTTAAAACTAGGATAGGGGTCAGATGACACTAATTCTACGTTCCTTTGTAAACACAATATTTCATAAGTTCTGTCTTCTTTTTCAGTTCTTAAAAGGAAACAAAATGTATTACCTAACTATAATTGGGTAAGAGAAAATCAATTGTTCCCCTTGTGATCAGTATTTTTGTACTTTTCACACTGTTCGCGCCCTCTCCTCCACCCCCCTTGGGGGATAGCTATACCTATAATTGACAACTGGGCTAACCAAGATATTGCTGCATCACAATTACAGATTGTTTGAATTACCTTAGTATTAAGTTCCTTGTCAGCAATTACAACGCAGACGGCAAACCGCGTGTTGTTGATTGGCTTCCAGGCGTACGTAAATGATGTAGTTACCCCTCTGTAACCTGTATGTAGTGCAAAATATTTTGGTTTGTTTTTCTTTTTGCATAGGAAAAGTACTAGTTGGTTTTAGTTTTTTTAAGCTGTGGTGAAAATGGTCTTTTGAACTGTTGCTTATACGAAATCACTATAGCCATCTTAAAAAATGTGACTATGGTCAAACACTTTGATTATTATCAGAGATTGTAATCATCATCAAACATTGTCAATCACCAGACATGTACTTTGGTAATTTATAATCTTAAGTGACTACTGCTGGGCTATCAACGGAACTAATTGTGTTCATCATCATTTATTGTGCATGGTTGTCATACATTGTCGACCACTGCGGTCATTTTCTTAACAATCGCTGTTATCTACGGCACATTCGTGGTCATTTTAATTACTATGGTTAGCAACTTACCATTAAAACTTGGATCACCACGTGACAGGACTCGTTCTGACGTTACAATCTTGGTTCCAGTCTCACGCCTCATCATGGACTTGATGACATGAGAGACGCCTTGGTAAAAACAAAAGCCTCCTTTAAATTAACTTTAATCTTCTTAGTTAAATCCAAATTGAGTTTAACAATCTTCCAAGTGAAAAAGGCAATCAGTGTTAAACATAAATTGATTCTAAAATGTAATTCTGGGCCCAGTTTTACATTGCCTGATAAATATAAGCTATTCGCCTGATATATAAGTGCTTTCCATTTTCAGCAGTTAAACTATAATAAAAGTTGTTTGACATAATGTAACCCATTACTTTAGTCCACTCAGTTAACAACCGCAGATAGCGAAATCTCTGGCAAAGAGTCAAACAATCTTTGATTTATTAGTGACGACAATAAGCTTTTATCCAGCGGTAAGCAGTTATCCAGGTTTCGTGCAACCGGGCCCTGGTGTATTTGAGATTACTCTCCATCTGTCTCTAATTGCCTAAGTATGACATTCTCTGGAGAAAAGCAAAAGAGATAGCCGGCATAAAAATAAAACTGAGAATAACTGAGAGTAATTTTAGATATGAATCAGATTTCTTCTTGTGTTTTATGAATTATACTTCATCCATTTACTATATTTAACGAAAAATGTGCAATCCCTTTCGAGGTTTTGTAACAGTCTACGGTTTCTCCGCAACACTAGGAAACCAAATATAAAAAGTCTCCAAAATGTCACCAATAACATAACGATGACTTAGTAGTTTTTTTAATTATAAATTCATCAATTTTGTTCTGAATAAAAAATTAATATTTTCAATAGCTCTGTCGAAGTAACCGAGCCTCAAAGCGCTGCTCTTTCGCGCAAACATACCTTCTCCCTTTTCAAGGGTACCGATCTCAATAAACACAGGTTGCTTTTCAAACGATTCCGGCTCAGGTAATTGTGGATGAACCAGAGCCTGTTCGCTGTTTGTTTCGATTACGAAGGTGTAGGACAGTTCGCCTGGACCAAACGTCTACAATGAATGATTAGTAATGTAAACTCGTCATTACTTTATGTTGTTTATCGGACAACAACTAACCAGATTTATTATACTCGACTTGAAATCACCGACGTTTAAAGTTTTCTTTCATTTATTTTGAGTTCTTTTTAAAGCAGTTCACGTTTGTTCATGATAAAACAGTATTGGAAGCAAATTACGTCACAAAGAATAGTTTTAACAAGTTTCTTTCCTTTTGAGTTTGATTAATGGAACGAATGAACAACATCAATAGCAACAACAACATGTTCATTAATTCTACAATCTTCAAATCAGTTATTTCAAATACATTTCAGGTAATTTTAATTACTATTTTAACATTTTTAAATGTCGATTATAAACATATTTATAGTGGTTGTTAAGAAAGCTTATCTAGTCGGGTGCCCATTCTATTTCAATAATAAAATAAAAGTTATTAGCTTAAGAGTTATGGTAAACTATAATGATGCTCTATTCTAAAAACAACAAGTGTTCATGGAAAACGCTTAAAAAGACTTGAGCTCCCTAGAACTTGTTTAAAGATTTACTATAGGCAAGTAGCAATAAGTTAGTGACGCCGTCGGTTTAGCCAAATCTTACCACTGTGTTCTTGAGTAATTCACTCAGTGTAATATCTATTCCAACCACGCCAAGGAGTTCCTAGTAATAACACCAAATTAGAGTGAGTTTAGATTTTCCTAGAGTGTTAGTCTTTTGTGTACCAGTCTTAGTTATAATGGTAAGAGACCAAACTTTCCATTGAACAAGTTTGGAAGAGTTTTACCTTTTATCTTCAGCAGCTCATTTTTTGATCAAAGCTCATTTTCTCATTTTCAGACGTTATATTTTGTATGTGTAATAATAGGACAAGTTAGATGTTGATAACTGACTTCTATTGAAAGGGTTGACGACCAGTTAGAAGAAAAAGGTAATGTCTACACTTCGTTAGTAAACAACTGTTTATTTCAAATCAAATTTTTGATTATGTTTGATTTTACTAGCTAGAGTGCTTCAACGGCCATTCTGTTGTAAAAACTATCGCCGTCTTTGCTGTTTTTATATTCATGCCAAACGGAGTTACCATGCAGACAAGTTTTCTGTTTCTATTCACAACAACAGCGTCTCCTTACCTTCGTTTTACTGTAACACGGAGCCCCCAAAGTCACATACATACCAAGTCGTTCGTTAAAGTATGGAGAAGACAACTGCCGTAAGAACAAAAAAATTGTATTTTAGTAACAACATTTACCGATGAAAAGGTCGGTACACATCTCCGCTCCCGTATTTTGAAACGGATGTGGAAGTTTCTAATGTGACCCCTTGCACAGGATACTAACCCATGACAAGTTTGTCCTCTTGTAGCTCAGTCCTGTAGGGAGGGGATGCGGTGGGTGCCCTCCCACCCCCTCCCCCTACCCGCAACACCAAAGGTCCAATATTTTGTTGACCAACTATTTGAAAAAAAATTATCCGCTATGTTTTAGTTGATTTTGAAGCTCAATAGTATAAATAATATCTTGGTTTTATATTGGTTTTTCCTGCCTGTTTTCCTTCCAGTCACAGGACAACCTAGTTTTCAAATTTTCGGGGGGAGCATGCCCCAGGCCAGGACCCGCTCCTTTAGTCCGTCTCTTCGATCATCGCACCCTCCCCCAAAACGTCCTGGCTACAACCTGTAGCTGGTATCATTCATAACGCTGCGTTGACTACAGCAGTCCAGTATACAAGCCGCTTCCTGCTCATGAACAAAGCTCAGTTGTTTTACCGGGATTCGAACTTACGATATAGAACACTCTAAACTGTGAGCTTGCCTGGCTGGCTGGGAGTATGCTTACCGCCATTTCTCGGGTTTGTTGGTGGGCCAGCTTCTTGTAAAAACGTCCCATACGGAATGCAAACTCATTATAATTCGTAATGCTCTAAAACAAGAGAAAAACGTTTAAGACATCGTTAAAGAAAGTAAAGTAAGGCAGAACTAGTGTGTGTGTGTGTGCGGCCTTTGCTCAGTCGATAAGAAGAAGTGTAACTGCCAAGCGTGAAGCCTCGGGTTTCATCCCCGGCCAACATCGAGGATTAAATATTTGTGCGGCCTTTTTTTGACACAAATAAGAGGCAACTTAACCCACCACCAGTGAACTCAGTTTGAAATAACCCGCTTTCTGTTTTGTTTACAAGAAAATAAAGTAAATTTCGAAGTGAGGTTAATGATATGTCACTATATAGATCTGCATACTAAAGCCTTGCCGTTCAAAAATTAACTATCATCAGGGACCACAGATACCAGTGGTAGGGCTAAAAATTCCGGCCAATACAAACAAACGCTAAGAAAGTGTTCATCACCTTGAAGTTGAGTGCAATCTTCGTTGATCCTTGATAAATTCAACATAGACATCCCCACTTGTTCTACTATTTAATACAATCTAGTTTCTAGTTTCCCCATCCCCTCCTCTGCGGTACCTGTATTCTACTGTATGGGGAAATTTCACATAGAACAAAGGCAAAGGATAACCTAAACTGTTTTTCCGCACTCTCCTTGATGATAACAATTGTTAATAATGAACACGAACACAATGGCATAAAAGCAGCAGTACTATATACCTCATAGACCCCATTGCTTTTAACTGCTAGACCTTTCAGCATTCTGATAGTCTCCTTTTCTTTCTTGTTGTTGGACTTGTCGTTCAACAGACTGTAGACAGACAGCGTGGCGTTGGCTTCGGAGACCAGGAAAGAGATGTCACCAGAAGAACTATCCGGGCTTCCGGCAACTATAATCAGCTAGATTATAAATAGATAAGATCGAAACTAAATGTTCTAACGTTTGAAAAATGATTCGTATGTAATGGTAGTTAAAATAGAATCTAGCTACGGCTGGACCATACCCTTTCACATCAATCAGCACTGTTGCACATGCGTGATGCGTGCTAATGATATGGAGACAGCAAAAGGCACTAAGACCTCACGGGTCAGAAGGAACTGTAATTAACCCTGAAAATAGTTTGAGCCTGGGTGTTAGCAGCTGTGGACAGCTGTTTTCGCGCCTTGTTAGGCCTCGACAGCACGGTATAGCTAATAAACAGGCTCAAATTCCCACATAAAGATAAACAGTGATATATAACAAGGTATAGACAATTATGTAAGAGTTTTGTTTTTGGAATCTGGCTGGTTGATCAAATATCAGCAGTGTTGCACATTCATGCTAGTGATATGGAGAGAACCAGTAAAATGGAACTAAGGCCTCAAGGGTCAGAAGGGGCTAAGCGCTAGCCTGCGTGTATTGAGCCCTGAAAATAGTTTAAGCCTGGGTGTTAGCAGCCGTGGACAGCTGAAGCAGCCGAAACAATTTCAACAATTATCGAACTAGTTCCATTTTTCCAACTGATAGTAAAATAAATAAACGAGTAGTGCTTAGTGCACCAGACAGTTTGGTTTTTGCAGTTGAAGATCAACTACAAGTGAATTATCATATTTATTATAATATTCTCGACAGTATTTGTTAAAGCAATTTTACAGGGGTTGTATTCTTGGGTTTAAAAGAGGTTATCGATCGGGTGAACAACTGTGTCTTCATGAAAAACTGAATATGGAATGATTTATTATCTGTTTAATGGTTTGAATCATGTTTGCGCAACCGCCACCAGAAAACCGTGTCAGAAATACTTCTTTATCCTTCAGACAAGTACTGGTGTTCAACAGGGAAGTGTATTGGACCCGTTGTTGTTCCTTATTAACAATTAGAATACTCACTCTTAATATCTATTAATTGCCCGTAGAAGTTAAGAGCGTGTATTCTAATTGTTTTAGTGATTCTTTTTACCCGCGAGGCCTCAGTGCCTTTTCACTGGCTATCTCTATATCGTTAACTTTATTTTCCTTATCGGTAACTGATTTTCATCACCACTTAGATCTCACAAGTGCAACGCTAACACTACTGTTTATACCTTTTACATCAAGTTTGCTTCATTTTACTTGACTCGTATTCGTGGATACAAAAAGACAAAACTACTCACATGAGTGTCCCGCTTTTTCTTTGCATTGGTTATCAGTTTTAGCGCCTGCGCAAAGGCTTTGTAGTAATCAGATATCTTCTTGGAAGCAAGTGGAATGTCTGTAACAAACCTGCAACAGAGTCTTAAAGTGAAACCGTTCTGCACAATTAAGTAACATATCTATTTTGTGGGGGATTTGAAATCTTCAATCTGACGCAAAGAGTGTCCTCAATGCAAAGACGAATTCCGCAAGGCTAAAGCATTCTCCGTTTGCCGTTTAGCAGTGCTAGTTTTGCAAGGTATTATAGTAAAATTTGCAGTCTCCGTCTTTTCCGCTATATGGTGAGTTGTATTCCCTAGATACTCTGCTCACCTTATGAGCTGGAGAAGGTTCTGCCAAGTCGCCTGCACCAACTCAGTCTTAAAGCAACTGCTGTAGGTACCGTCGTTCTTTCCACCGTGTAACATGCCTGGCAGGAGCGCTGAGCCAGCAAACGCTACAACCTAGTAACATTAATAGTAGTAATAGAACTAGTAGTTTTTATTAAAAGTAAAGTGCTGCGAGTACTACCGCTGATGACGTATCATTATGCGACACTGCAGGCGCTAAAATCATTCATCGCCCTCCCACTCACGAGATAGACTACTATCGCGCGACACAAAGATCCCACAACGGACTGTAATAGTGCTGCTACAAGCGAAGCGAGCAACAACAATAATATTATCATTATACATTGTTATTATTATTATTATTATTATCATTATTATTATTATTGATTATTCTAGTTTTTGTATTTTATGACAACGTTTGAGCCATGCAAAATAATACTGTACAAAGATCTTTCAACCCAAAGGGTCCTCATCAGTTCTGGTAAGAAATAAAGTGTCACAGTTGTTGACAGCAAAAATGCGAAACTGTGAATAATAAGGTGAGCACTACAATAGAACCTATCAATTTACTCGTGCCATAGGGAATAGTGGCTTAGATAATTGAATTGATAATTACTGTTGCTGCAAAAATGTGTGAGTTCAAAGGGGTAATTAAACCAATTACACAATTTTTAAACAATTCATTTCCAGTCGCTTCAAAAATCTTCAAAAATACACTTGTTGATATAGCAGTTTTACAAGATCAATAGCATAACGAGACTAGTCCTAGGATATGCTATATAATTTATCAGTATGAATGTTCAGTTAGGTTATGCCCTTCAATGTTCTGTTCAGTTATTTCTATCTCTTATAGGTATAAAAGTTCTTAACTATTTCAATATTTTGTGCCATGATCCATTTCTGGTTTTTCATTATTAGATAATGCGTTTCTTCTTCGTTCTTTCCTGTTAAATGTTCATTGAGATCGTTCTTCAGGTTTGGGTGGTATTCTGCTGGGAAATCGAAAACTACATTTACTTGGATGACTTTGTAATCAGGGTATTGATCTTTAATACCCGCCCTTAGCTCTCTTTATTTGTTTTACTTGGTCTTCCACCTGTCTGATATCAAGCCTATTCCGCAAACCGTTCCTTCGATGAGTAGCCATGTCTTAATTCTTCTCTTTTAAAACGCCTATTACTGCTATATCAACCTTGTTTGCGTTGTTTTCTGTTTTTTTTTTCATAATTTTATGGAATTCAATGTTCCAATTTATTTTGGTTAGTGAGTTCTGTATGACCGGTATCGGCGGTCTTTGTTGATATCATGGTCGTTTGTGATCACTTTCTTCATTGAAACCATAGGCTGTGAGTAGATAGTGGTAGTAAGATCTCAGCATTTTGTGATGTGTATAGAGACTGAGCTATCTTTGGGCATGCGCTCATTATATGGGTGACAGTCTCTTGCTTTTGTGAGCACATTCTGCAATTCAAGTCATCTACGTGCTGCTGTAGTTTGTCCTTTTCATACGTCTTAGTTGGTAGGGGCTGTTGTCGTAGGTTGGTATTCACACTGTATACGATGTCAGGTATGTTTCTACATTTTTGTAGTAACATTGCACACGTGAGTACTTAGCCATTTCTTTGTCTTCGCTCTGTTCTTTCACGAGCGCTCCAAGCCATTTTTGTTGTGCTATCTCCTTCATCTAGATGCTGTTTTTTGCTTGAGTGAGGAAGTCTGAGATGTATTTTGGACTTGCCTGCTCGACTTCGATGCTTTTTTGATCTTCATTGGTAAGCACTGGGTTTTTTTTGGCAAATGTGATGATAATTCCTAGTTCTTTACGTAATTTGCTGCATCTTTAAGGGCTGATTTTAATCCTTTAGCAATCTTCATTTCTTCAAATATTCGTACTAGATGTAGTCGTGGGTCTTCACTTCTCATAAGGTAATTGGATACCTTGATTTTTGTGATTATTATTATCATTATTGTTATTATTACTATAATTACTTTGATTTTTTTAAAAAAGGGTTTAAATGTTTGGCACACTCAAAAGTGTATGCAGATCTTAGAACAACCTCCGACGTTTCGGTAGTAACTACTACCTTCAATCAGGGAGTAACAAGAATTGAATGTAAATAAAAAGATGCAGCATGTAAACTATTCAGTTGGCATTGTTTTGTCTACAAAGTAAGTGAAGGGTATGTGTTTGGAATGTTTAAATAATCGTGTCCCGCATTGTTCTCTCCGATCGAGTACCACGCTTCCCAGGAATTATCTGTAATCTAGTAGACATTAAATTTTTTCAAGATCCCTTTTTTTTAAAGATTTTTTACATGCCTGACTCTAATTTTAACAGTATTTTTATACTTTTATTATTATTATCATTATTATTATTATTTCTTATTATTACTATTTTTTAGTACTAATGTTATTTAATTAGCAACAATAACAATAATTATGATACCAACTAAACTAATAACTATGGTTAAGAAATGATTACTGCGAGCTTGCGAGCTAGCAGCCTTGTAACTGTGCCCCAGTTTTCAACCGTGAGTAAGCCAATAGGAGTTTCTTTGAGATTTTTTTTTCGTTCTACCGGCGATGATCATTCGCCTCGATTTCAAGCAGAGCTCATGCGATGCAACACTCGATTGCCGACTACTAGAGTTAATCACAGATTAGTGAAATGTGTCTGACATTTAGTTTTAATCCAGTGGGCCTCTTGGTAAAACCCCTATAGTAAGCCTTGAAAACCATGGATTTATTTAGGTGATAGCATGTTTTGCATTGAAGTTTGGCATAAATACAATGAATTATGTTTTAAACAGTTAAACAAAATTTCACGAGCATAGCAAAACTTTCTGTTAAGAAGGACCGTGAATGAACGGATGCCTTCATCGGAACTTACGTTGGCAAAATCAGTCCGTAGAAGCCCTTTCAGCGCCTGAGTCAACGCAGACCTCATAAAGTTCTTCTTGTTCTTGTCTTTCATTGTGTAGCTGATATCAAACAAAATTATGACGTTCTTTGGATCCCGGACAGCTTCAATATACCATGGTTGCAACCTCTGGTCAATGGTTCCTAATCGGCAAATAACACAGAGTAGTTACCTGACATGTATATGATGATTTTGAAAGCCCCGGTAATATGAAAATAACTTCCCTAGTAAAAGGGTTACATAAGGAACATAAAATTGTGCGGAAGAGGATAAAGTGTAGCAAAGCTAGTATGCCTGAATAACGAATACAGTTCTGAGTAATTCTAAACAAGCTAATTTGGTTATTTACAAAGAGAACTTTAGACAAAGCGAAATTCTTGAGTCATTGCATCATAACTGTTGCATCAGAAAATGCAACAACGCAAAACAATATACCATTCTTTGACCAAATGTTTTTGCATGCTAACGATTTATATTTGCTTTTGACTGCAATTTTGTTTCAATGTTGTAATTGCATCCTCGTTAAAAAAAAATTAGGTTCTTTCTTAGTTACTAATTCTTATTTCACGCCTTTTAACTTTTTTTATGAACGGTCGTAGCTATAGTAAGACAGCCGAAAGCTTGTGTTTTTGAAAAGTTTCAGTCAGAACGATTTGATGATTTTAGCAAAAGGTTCTATCGCCTAGCTTTTTTAACTTAAGTATCGTTCTTGTAATAAAAAAAGGTGTGATGTCAGATGTTGCTAATATTTTACCTTAAAAGTTTGATTATTCAATTGAGTTTAATTGGCGTGCTGAGCCATTAGCAGTTTGAGACTGACTTCTAAACAAAGCTTTCACTCTAAGGAACTTCCAAGTAATCCATTCAGTATTTTTAAATTGTTCTTAAGTTCAGGCAATGCATATAGTCGGCATTAGGTATTTTTGTTGCGCCCACAGTACCCTTAGCGCCGCTACAGACTTTGATCATGAAAATCGAATCGAAATCGCAATAATAAAAGCGGAATATGGTCTGCTCATGTGACTTACCACACTTTGAAGTTTCGACGACAACAGCGGGAAACTTCCTAAAAAATCCCGTGGTATCATCCACAAAATACTGCCATTTCAGTTGGCCCTGCGGCAAGCACAATTATTAGTAAAAGTATCATAGTGGTGTCTGGAAAAGCTCTGTTCAACAATTCAACAATCCTTCATAAAATAATTTCGATAATACGCGCGCTCTGAATAGTCAAGGACCATATCCAATTCTGGATGGAAATCATGGGTGATGTCATCAGTTGTTATTATTTTATAAAATTTCCGTTTTTCCATACTCTGTTGGAAACACTTTGGATTGTTGGGAGTAAATTCGAAGATATTTTGAATCACTCGCTTTCAGCTCGTGATCCAAACCTTTTCTCGTGTTCTCCCAACAATTTCGTGTGTTTCCAACAGAAAATGGAAACACAGAAAATATATTTACTTTCTAACTCAAATATTTTTAATGTTTTTGTTCTGCTGTTTGATTTCGTTTACCTTTTGTGATCTGGAATCGAAACTATCGATCATCTGTAGCTCCAGAGAGGATGTCTTAAAGTAAGCATCACCAAGTTCGGGAGGAATCTGTTACAAAAAATTGATTAGAGTTTGGATTTCTATTCTACCGCGTTATGTATACTATATGTAAGATACAGTAATAGTTTCCTCCCCCCTTACAATCACTACAATCCACATCAACACTTCCATACTCCCTTTACGTACCTGCTTAATTTCCCTAGGCCAAGACCAGCAGCTCTATAGGGGAAACACAAAACAAATTAAGTTATCATAGAGTGTTCAGTGTGTGACTTCAGAGGCATATGTTTGAATACAGCATATAGATTTGAGTCAGACCTTACCACTTGAACGGGGTATAATCCAAGTTTTGCTGATCTACAACATCAACAAAGAACCCCATAAACCCACACAAAGGAAAGAGAAAAAATCTTTGACCTCGGTAAGATTCAAACGTACGACGTACGAAACAGATCAACCCCGTTCCAGTGGTAAGGCCTCACTCGAATCTATATGTTGTAAATTTAGTTATCGCAAAATTATACAAAATACAATATATAAAGCGCTCAGGTACAAGTTTGATAACTGTTATATAGCAGCAGCCTTAAACACTTTCCTTTGCTTTTCTTCTTTGCTTAATGCTTGTAACTTGGCATACGTTGTCGTTCTATTTCGCGTTTATTTGTCGATCCAATACACATTTTTCTGTTTTCATGCTTTTAGCGTATTGAATATCTGTTTTCTCGAGTTTGCCCTGAAATTATCTAACATAATCGTTTCTGTTCTGGCTGTAAGGTTTTAGCACTTTAAAACAACATGACGTCACAAAATCAAGCATGGCTAAACCCGTATAATGTAGAATACTTTTTAGTGTTCGTTCAAGGTTGTAATTTTAAATAGCATATGAAGTGAGAAATGTTATTGCTTCAATGGACAGACCTTGCTAAAAGAGCAATAGCGGTGAAGAAACTTTGGTTAAATCTTATTTATCTTGAGATATTTAACACTTAAAGTTTTCAACTGATGACGTCATGAGTGGTTCCGACAAATTTGCATTTTCAAAAATCTGCTGCCAATCCGTAACCTTTGAATGAATTTGAACCAAACTAGGACTGACTGCCTATCTACCTGGAGATACATCATTAGCCCAATTTTGGCTTAAATACATCAAAAGGTTATGGATAGGCAGCAGGTTTTTAAAAAAGGCAAATTAGTCGGAACCACTCATGACGTCATTAGTTGAAAACTTTAAGTGTTTTAACATTTTTAATATTAAAATATTTAAAGATACATAAAAGATTTTAAAAAAAGTTTTTTTCACCGCTATTGCTTATTTAGCAAAGTCTATCCACTGAAGCAATAATTTTTTTTTAATTCATACGCACTTTAAGTAACATTAAAACAGTGGCCGAGCGGTTATATTTAGTGTGACTGTTCGACTCGTAATCCTAGGGTCCCGATCAGACCACAGTGTTGTGTCCTTGAGCAAGACACTTACCCGACTTGATCCACTTGATTTATTTATTTAAATGAGTACAAGCTTCTGCTGGGGGTTAACCTGTGATAGATTAGTGTCCTTTCCAGGGAAAATCAAAGACTTTCATCTGCTTAATTTCGGAAACCGGAGGTAAGCGCCGGCCTAATGGGTATAATTTTCAAATCGCTTTATTCCCGTAAGACATCCTTCGTCTTTTTTACTCTTTTTCCGCACTATGGTAAAAATATTTTTATGAAAGAGTTAAAATTTAAAAAATCTGTTTGTTCTTTAAAATTTACTAAAAATCTGCATATATATAAAATGGCTTGTTCGATATATTTCACCGAGCCCTCTGCCTCTTCGGGTCGCAAGATACAAACAGATTTTTTAACTTTTAACTCATTCATAAAAATATTTTTACCATGGTGCGTAAAAAGAGTAAAAAAGACGAAGGATGTCTTACGGGAATAGAGCGATTTTATCAAACTCTTTTATAGCTTCAGCGAGAACGGTATCTGAACATTAATATAATTTTACTATATATAAAAACTCATTTTGTATAACACATACCGACTGCGTGTCGACCCAGTTGTAAAACTCGTTGGAATATCTTGCCTTGTTCCCGTCATACCGACAACATTGCTTGATACCAATCTTGGTGAAATTTTGATCGTGAACACTTGGTACTGACTGGTAAGCCTCATACTGATCTTCAATTACCATCTTGAGTCGCTTGGCTAGTCGTCTCTTTTCTTCTATTCTGTTACTAATAAACTTTGCCAGTTTGAAGACCAGGTCAGAGGGGTTCAGTCTGATGTCTGTTTTAGCTGTACAAACAAATCAGTGGGCTTTATGAACCATTTTTGGTAGGCTCATTTTTTCTAAAACAGGATTTGCTTTAAACAGCTCTTGATCTAATTAGTACATAGAGTTAGTAAAACAGTTGTTGTTAGAAACTATGTTAACCGTATCATTGACATTGTCGTTGGTTTCGCGTGTCGTCATCGATCTTAAAGATGACGTCATTATCATTGCAATCGTCGTCTTTTGACGAATTTCACCTTTGCAACAGTTATAATATTAGAGGTATCGTCGTCGTTATAATCATTATATAGATATATTGTAATTTTAAAGCAATTAGGACGGTTATATCGACAACGAAGGCTTACAAAAAATACACATTTTAATTGCCCTTTTCAATCACGTATCACGCATGAAAAAGTTTCGCATTTTGTAAATTTGTTATAAAAATTTCTAAATCAACTATAAATATTTACAAACATGAATTTTCAAAGAAGTTCTACTGATTTGTAACATAGATAAAAAATAATTAAGTTACTGTCATTTTTTCAGGCAAAACACCATTTTCGAAAGCAAACGAGGAGTTTCGTCCTATGATGACGTCATCACCGATGATGTCGTCATCAAATTAGGTTCAAAAGATGTGTTGTTAAACAAAGAACAGTTATGCGAAAGCTTTTGGGTATCGGTAAAAAAGCACGGTTTTTTATTCCCAAAAAAATCGAGGGGGGGATGCCTTATAGGGTTAAAGAAAAGATATTTTTGAGGAAATACTCCGTAGCTTATAGGTCGTTCCCTTATTTGCAAAAACTTTAGAATTAGTTTTTTTTACGTTGTTAATTTCAAGACCACGGCGTGTAGGTGACTAGCACGGTGCATTCCAACGTGCAGTTATTGTATTCACTATTGTTTTCTATTGTAGCTACTGAACGTCCCTATTGTTATCGCCGTCATCGTCGTTGTTAAACTAGTCGTTATTACCTTTGTCAAAATTCTTGTCCTTGTTAATGGTGTACTCGTTATTGCTTTTTATAACATTAGATAGCTTAATTTCTTTCCCTTTCAGGTCAATGCGTGTGTGGAAAAGCTATGCTTACTTGCAAGACTGTAAATGTTTTGCATCTCGTTAACGCACAGTTTTTCCACCATCAGCTCTTTCGCCATATTGGACAGCTTTGTTGCTGACTGTCTTACGTCATCTCTTGTGAACCCGTAGGTGTTAGTGCTGCAAGTGCAGTTAGGGTCGACAATGAAATCCTTAGCTGGCGACACTAAACTGGTTGTTAGCTTGTGATGATGGATGGTAAACTTGGCCGTAGATGCATCAAAGTCCAGCACGTGCCAGTACCTTGAACAATTCCTACTTGTCATGCCGACTCCACCTGCACAGATAAACCAGCGAGGTGTCACCGCGTATTTTATCAGAAAACAAGTTTAACTGAACCCCCAATATAAGCAAGAAAACAACACGAATGTAGTCCTACTACTTTACTTATTTTTAAAGCAGTTGCATAGACCCTATGCATAAAGCCTGGTTTTCACTAGCGACGCAAGCACAGCACCAACGCAAACGCAAGCACAAGGGAGTGAAAACGAAACAAACGCAATCACACTAGTTACTATCCATTAGTGCCATTCTTCTACTGTGCTTTGCATCCAATATGGCGGATGTGGAGCACAATGGGAGGTGTCTATTGTTGATTTGATTGTTTAGAAAAAGGCGAAAGAATCGAAGAAACGAAAGAAAGAAAAACGTTATTGGGTAAGAGACATTTTCGAAGAAAGAAAAAGGCAGGGAGACATCAATCTAATGTCCTCCGTTGTCCTTGCGTTTGTGTTTCGTTTTCACTGACACAATGAAACACAAGCACAAGCGCAAGAACAAAAAAATAAGGTCTGTTTGCGTTTGTGCTTGTGCTTGCGTTGCTAGTGAAAACCAGGCTTAAATTGTGGCGATTTTTAAAATTATTTTTTTGGTTTACATTCAAATTAGCCGTACTAGCCTCGTTCTTGCATTGAGTTAAACTTGCAAAAGAATATTTATGTTACTCAAAAGTTGGCTAGTAGGGATAAATTGAATGAAGACAAAAGAATAATTACTTAAATTGCCGCCACTTACGCATCCGGTCTATAATTAGTTTCGTAATGAGGCTGAGGGAGTTCTCGTGTAGTTGTAAAATACTGTTGTAGCTGTTTCGCAAAGCTGAAATCAAAGCAATGTGCGTCCTTAAAGTTCGTTTTAAATAAAATAGCTCCGGCCCCAAAACAACAATTGAAATGTTACTTTTTAAAGTGATTGCAGCATATTTATTGTCTCGACTTGGATAATTATAAATGTATGTTAAAAATAGGTGCAGAAACAATTTGACACTTAGTGTTGCTTTGTTGATGAATTGCAATTTTCAGGTTGCAGCTCAAGCTAGGCACTACGAATCTGTAGTTAATATTATAACAGGCCTATCCCACTGCTCATTCACGTGACCTGAATTGCGTAAACAAAGAGAGCAGCGACCAGTTGTGATGCGGGAAGAATGGTTTTTGGACAAAAATATTGCGCAGTTGCTTCGTCTTTCAGGAATTAAAATAGAAAAACACTTCAAAAGCTGTGGAAATGGACAAGCATCACATCTCAACCTTTTTTTACCTAAGGTAGGAAATAGTCAAGCTTTTTTGCATTTGGCAACTTTTTATCTTCGAGAAACTATAAAAGGAAAGTTCATCTGTAACTATAAACGTTAAAAACCGCAGACAAAATGGACCTAATTGTGCATCATATTTCTTCTTTCGGTGTGTCGTTAACCCAATTCAGAGACTGCGACGTAAACAGCGGATTAAGTCTGTTAGCTTAGCAAAAAAGATTGGCATTAAAAAGACTTATTAAGTCTAAGATTAAAAAGACTTGTTAAGTCTAAGATTAAACTTTAATCATTTCAATTTGAGATTGCAGATAATTTAGAAAAATGTTTAATTAAATCAACGAGCTTACTTTTGCTGCAGGTCGGCTGGTCGATGTTGTACACTAGTCCTCCTACCGATGCCTGATAAACCTTCACATTCGCTCTTATTCTGTCCCAGCAAATTCCATTGGTGTAGATATGGACATAGTAGGCAAAGTTATTGGACTGTAACCCTTGAAGAGTGGTAGTCTCCGGTCCATACATGTTTGTATCGTCCACATCCAGATCGATCGTCTCTGATTGGTGGGTACACTTCTGATTATCGTAGTACACCTGACAAAAATTAGTAGAAAAAAACTAGCATACTATCACGAATGCTGAAATCTGGTTGGCTTGCCTATATTCACTAGTACTGTCTGTTGGAGAAAGATAGCAAGTAGCGAAACTGGCTGCCAGTATTTGATGCAAAATGTAAATTGGTGGATTTTTAAACAGTAGCATGCTAGTTATTTTCTACTAAAACAGTTGTTACTCCTTGTCCAATCTAGATCTATGAATCTATCGTCGCTTCGCGTTTTTGTTGACTACTGACTCATAACTACACTCTGTTTTGGGTCTTGTTTTTACAACTTATGTTTGACGTTGTTAACAAAGCTCTATATTATTAAGATAACAACATTTGACACCCTTTTGCCTTTGTGAACTGACACAAGGAAAAGACATGTCAATGACATCGTAACGCACAGGACTCTGGAACCACATATGTACGAGCGCTCGTTCATACTAAGACAAAGTGAAGAAATTAATTCTGAAGGGCGAGGTCACATGGTCCCGCCCAAGTCCCTGGGAACGACTTACCATCCCCTTCTTGCAGGAAGAACCCGCTGACCAAGGTGTCATCAGGTATGAATCCAAGTCCTTCGGAGTGTTTCCCCAGGTCAGCACAATACGATACATGTCATTGTTCCCCTGTAGTGAGAGCCTTGGTGAGAGTGCCATGGTTTGCTTGATGATGGTGTTGTGATCTCCACTGACTGGGATTGTTATAGACTCGCTTAGAGAGTAATAACCAATCCTAGATGCTCGCAACTTAAAAAAAATAATATGAATGAAAGTATTGGCTCGTTTGTTCAAAAGACAGTTGATTTTAACACTTGGTGAAAGAAAAACCCAAACAGTAATTTTTTCAAGAACGAACATGAAAGGCTTGCTTTGCTTACAAATTAAACCACTGTTCAGAATTAGAAACAACACAAGCATGTTAACCACATAAAGTTTACAAACCGTAAGAAACAGGAACATTTATTAAAAACTAAACCCTGGGTTAGGGAAACTCGGTCTTTGAAAATCTGGAACTTGAGTCGCCAAATGAAACTTTGAAATACATAGGCTGTCTGGTGCCTTTTTAATACATTATTTTACAAGATAGAAAAAGAAACCTTAGTCCAGTCTTAGTAAATGGAGGGCAAGTAACTCCGAAAGGTTGACGCAAAACCTTGATTGTTATTTAAGTCATTTTTGTAAACATAACTTGTACAGTTTTCAAGTTTAACTCCGATTACAAAAATAATGACACGTTTGACTAAAATACCGAAAACGGCAACGATATAACAATAACCGAGATACCAACGGTTATATAAAGTATGGAAAAAACGGCAAATTCACCAAGCCGTTGTCTACAGTAAGTAACTTACAACGAACACATTTCTGGCTTACTATTTTTGATCGACCATGTCTGGCAAGTTTGCTTTCTCCTTTGTTCTAGTTACGCTTTGAGAAAAGACAAAGGTTGAAGATTCCTTCATATAAAGATAAAAGAAGATTGGGAATTTTTTTGTTAGTCATTCCAGTTACATAAGAGCTCCAAAATTTAGATTACGCGCATTACCATGTTATACTGAATTTGAAGACAACGGTGTGCAGGTGGCCAGCACAATGCATTCTAACGTGCTTTTCATATAATTACTGTTGTTCTCAGTCTTCGTCGGCATTGCCATTCTGGTTGCGTAAGCTCTCTAGCCACGATAAAACAACATGAGCAGCCTTAATGACACTTCTATTGTATATGAGTAAGGAACAGACGACAATGACACAACAAATGACGGTGACATATTGACGATAGTGTTGACGATTTTATGGGCATCATCGATAACCCCTCAGTGGTGACGACAACGTCGACACAGAAGCGATTACGATGGTTGCGGGATTAATAATTACAACACCTTAATTGCAAGCCGAGGAATTAGTGTCTTTCACCTGATAATATCCCGGTTGCACGTTCTCAATGACAGCAACTCCATATGAATTGGTCAAACTTTTGGCTGCCTCAAGGAAAATTTCAGCATTGGAGAGAAGAATACACTCGGCCCCCCTTACAGCCTCGTAGCTCTGCGTTTTGGTTGCGTCTTGAACCTGTGTAAGGATATCGTTATAAACTCAAGGCAAAATGTCTTAACTATCACTATTTCTACTTACTTTAACCAGCTCTACGATGTATACACAAGTTCTGCTTGTGTGTGTGCTAATTGACATATTGCATGCAACCCGTTGACTTATCGAGAAGACCAAATAATAGACTAGTATGAATGAGTTTTAGTCACTTGTCCTTTGACGCCATCACACTGCTTGTATACTGCAGTATCTCGCTTTTGAAAAAAAGTTTACTTTGTTAGCTTAAAATTCTGACATGGGTCAGAAAGACTTTAAACATGCCAAGAATTTACTTTGGAAAGTTATTACAAATTGCGACAATGTGCTATTACATATTGTGACAGTTCACATTATTACAAAATGCGACAAGGTGCTATTACAAATTGCGACATGTTTTACAAACTGCGACAGCCGCTATTACAAATTACGACAGATATTACAAATTGTGACAGGTATTACAAATTGCGACAACCCGCCTATACAAATTACGACAGGTATTACAAATTGCGACAACCGCTATTACAAATTGCAACAGGTATTACAAATTGCGTCGTTTTTACAAATTGCGATAGTACACACCTAAAAGGCGAATTTGCACTGATAAACATTAGCCGAGATAAAAACTAATTCCGTAATCTTATACCGACGTCTCTAGTAATAGTTCTCTACCTTTTATCAGCCTCAGGTTTTAGAATGTTAGCTAGCTTCTGCCATTTTTCAGCCTCGATCGTGCTCTTATAAGAGGGTATTTGTACGAAAAAGATGAGTGTATAACAAGTACAAGAATTATAACTTCCATTGTGTCAATCGTTTATCCGCCTTTACAGTGCTTTAGAGTTCTGACAAAAATTTGAACTTATATATGATAACGCAGGAGAATTTTCCATAGTTTAAATCTTTGAGGGGCCGCTAATGATAATTCCGAGAGTTTCCGAGATGCTGAGACGGCCTTTTTAAAATCCGACCCCGAGATTCTGGAAAGCAAGGAATGTTCTGAGACCGAGATGCTTAAATATACCGCCGAAAAAAAAATTCAAGCAAAGTAGAGATTTCGAGCTGTTCCGGAAATGCTGGGATGTGAGTCATTTTGTGAGAAAATCCGAGACGGAGAAAAATTAAAAATGCGAAACCTCGAGACATGACAAGTGAATAATAATGAGATTTCGAGAACTAACTGTATATTGCCGAGACTTTCGTTTTCTAAGGGACCACTCGCAACCCTTTCTTGGAAATCAGAGAGAATCTTTGCATAAATTGAGCCAAGAACTGACATACTTGTTACTACGCAACAACACGATTCGTTTCCAACTCACCAAACGGCAATGTGTTATCGATATCATGATGGCTTCAGTCGGCTGTTAATAGAACATAGCTTAATATGGAAACATTTGAAAAAATGATCGGTATAAAACTGATGACAAAAGTGATTGTGACGACTAGGTTCGTAAATGTGTGGATTCTTCTCAAATTTAGAAAGGAATGTGAAATTCAAAGAACAAATTCGAATTTTCGCCAACATATTTAGTATCGGGAATGAAAACAGTTGTAAGCTGCTTTTACCAAAAGCAGTCTTTGTTAAATTACGATGGAGCTAGCACAACAGTCTCTTTCATTACACTCTCTCAAATGTAATCGACCAGCTGTAACGTATAAGAACTTGCAAAATTTCGTTATCACTTACGTGACAATGAATAGAGATTGTCTGGACGCTGTCACACAATTCCCAAACCAGAATCAGGACAAAGTAAATACTTGCAAACATACTTGGTTCGTCATTAAACTCAGAAAATACTGTGAAAATCTGACTCTACAATTCAATTTATTTGCATATATGATATATACTACACAATACACTGTCATATAGTGAAAAGAAATTAAGTGTGAAGCTGTTTAAATCTATGAACAAGAGATGTGCTGCCAAATTGATTGTTCATTGTTCAGCTCTTGTGCAGATATGCTTCCGTCGTTAATTTACATCAAAAGCTTTCTGCCTTGCCTTTCGCATCTCTTTAAAAACCCGATTATTGAAAAAACTGGGAAGTTTTTATGAAAATATTATTTTAATTACCTGAAAACTACGTACGAATTAAGAAAGGGCAATACGTTAACAGTCTCGAATATAAACAGATATACGAGGAACGAATTATCATGAACTGAAGTTACGCTCCGAAATAACTATTTTTAATGAAAAACAAGAAAAGACAATGGCAGTATATGAGAAACTGATTTCGGCTTGATTTGAAGCTGCAGCAACATTTTATAACTTGAACATCTTTTCAAAAGTCAGCTGCATACATTTTAAAAAGATTACTAAAATAACGGTTCGCTGCCGGAAGTTTCAAATTTTGCCTTGGGGACGCTAGCGGGGAAGAGTTTTGACAAAAGTCCCCCTCATATCTGTCCGGATCATATGGCGAAAGCCGAAATCAGTTCGACTATAGTTTTCAAAAGCACAGCTGAGGCATTAATAAAAGTTGAATCACAATGATTTTTCGCATAGACGTTCTCGGATATCTTGAAAGTTAGCTATGTGAAGCTGGTTGCCATACGATGTGTAGAAATGTGACATTTTGGCCGTTTTTCTGTGGCCAACTGTGTTCAGCGGGCGAACGAAATTGCCAGCCTTGTTAATTTTTATGTAGTGATGCGAAGCCGCATGATCAATGCACGACAAAAAGCCGTCCCAAAACCCATCTTCAAGACGACAAATACCACAATTTACACAAGGTAAGCAAAATACTTTTAACTGACTTATCGTGTATTTGTAAAGCATCTATCAAAAAAATAAAACATTTCTTATCAGTTTTTAAACTCAGTTTAGATTACAGAGCGACCGTTGGAAATCAAATTCGAATGACGTCACTCATTTCGAACTGTTCGTTGTGGCAGCCTGTGGTTTATAGTTCAGCTACAACTAGCTCTTCGAACCACTACTGAACATGCACCAAATTGAAGTCTGATCACGTGCGCAGAAAAACGAAAAAAATGCAACAGTAGCGTTGGTAATAAGCGTCGGCTCTACGTTACTCCAAATGCCTACAAAATCAAAAGCACACACTGTTTGCAATAAACCTGTATTTTGTTCGCCTTATTTAATTGTTTACTGTTTTGATTACTTATTTACAAAAACATGTGTAAAAAAAAAGGTCAGAGACGCATACTAAATTTTCGCTTCTTCCCTGAGCGTGAACGTGATCGCCGGCTTTACTATACACTAAAGACTGCTCGATCACAAGGGAAACAAAACAGATGTTTCCCACGGGGGCAGTCAATGAGTGCTTTGTTGTTTACTCATAAATAAAATATAAAACCCCAACTATTAAAACAAAACAAATTTTAAGCTCTCAAACGTGAAAGTGCGACAGCAAAGTTCACCGGCTGGTCAACAATTTTCAAGATGTTTGTCAGCCGGGGAAGAACATTTGATTTGAACTCATCCACGAGTCGAAAAATAGCTATATAACATTTTCTCTTGCTGGCTCTTTCTCTTTATGATAGCCTATATAAGTTCTTTGTAGAAGTGAATGTCGCTTTTCTCGTACTGTAGATCAATAAATAAAAACAAATACCTCGGCAAAAGTAAAAAGCTGGTCTTGTAGCTTTGTTCCAGCTTTTCAGAATCATCAGTCATGAGAAACTAAAAATATGCGTAGCTGTAAACTGAAGTTTCTTCTTAGCATAAAGCTACCTCATAATACCAATCTAGAATATATTTGGTAGATATATAGCAAATCTCAAATGAGCTAATATTGTCTGCTAGGTCTAAAAACCGCAAACCACAGCATGTGAACCCAGAGGGCACTAAAATCGTTTAAAAACTGAAAAAAAAACCAGCTAGAAAGGATCATCAGACTACCAAAATCAACATCAGACCAATATTAGTAAAATTTTTATTGAAAATCACATTTTCAATTTTACTTCGCTCGTGGTTCCATACAAATACTTTTTTTGTAAGTCCATATTTTATTTTGTGCCTGGGCTTCCTGTGGGTAATCACAGTGTACTTCGACTACCAACTATTTGAAAAAGCAACATTATCTTTGATGTTTTTCCAAATTGGTTTCGAAGCTCAAATATTGAATAATATTCGGGTTGTTAAGGTTGGTTTTGCCTGCCTGTCTTAAACTTGACTCTTAGACAACAAAAATTTCA
>JAOBRD020564569.1:0-16298 GCA_027575215.2 Hydrozoanthus sils | reverse complement strand
TGATGAGCCATAGATATGAATGGCTCAGAGACGTGACTTGAAGAACTTATGTCCCGTTTCCTGGGCAATGTCATTCACGAAGGCTTCGTCGACAAGATCGCGGACGACCTCTATGTCGGCGGCAGCACCCCTGAGGATGTCCTTCAGAACTGGAAGTGTGTGCTTGAAGCGCTCAAACTCAACACTTTTCGCTTGTCTGCCCCAAAGACCATTATCTGCCCAAAGAAACCTACTATCCTTTGTTGGATTTGGTGTGACGGTACCCTTCAGGCTAGCCCTCACAAGCTAGCTGCCTCCGTGTCTCCCCCTTCAACCGTCCAAGGCCTGCGCTCATTCATCAGTTCATACTAAGTCTTAAGTCGCGTACTCCCTCGTTACGCCGACCTGCTCGACCCCTTCGACCAAGCAACCGCCGGTAAGGACTCAAGACACAAAATGGACTGAACTGAGGATCTATCACTTGCTTTTAAGACTGCCCAGGATGCCCTCCAAAACCATAAGTCTATTACAATCCAAAAGCCAAATGACACCCTTTGGATTGTAACTGACGGCTCCGTATTTCAGCTACGCTCTACATCAACCGAAGAGGCTCACTGCTTCTGGCCGGTTTCTTCAATGCCAAAGTCCAACAATATCAAGTGACATGGCTGCCATGTGAAGTTGAAGCTCTGGCCTTTGGAGCCGCAATCAAACACTTCGCTCCCTTCCTCACCCAATCCCCGTAAATAATTGATAAAAGTTAGTAAAAAAAGCAACTCATAGCAATTGCTGACGACGTATAGTATTCGGGACTTAAAATATAAGAAAAAAAATTCTGTGTAAGAAGTTGTTCCGTTCACCAGAAAAAAATTAACTAACTGAATTGCATAGTTCTCGTTGCAACATATAATTAGCAGCTGTTTTGATAATTACGAACGAAAGGACCACCTTACAAAATGCACAGAAACAAGAGGCTACCCATAAAAACAAATAGAAGCCAATTGCCGTTGCCACTTTACAACTGTTTGAATCTATTTTGAGTTACTCACAACTCACCAAAGTAATCCTATTTTCTTAACAAGGTATTGATCAATAGTTAGGTTCGATCTAAGTGTGTTTGTTTGCTTTTAATTAAAATAAAGCCTTAGCTACCTTAGTCGAGGTGTACGTGGACGCCCTGAATACACCTGGAGCCGTACCAAACATAGAGAATGCATGGGACGTCTTCATCCGATCCAAGTGTTCACAGGCGACCATGATGGCCTTAAAAACCTACAAGGGAAGAATTGAGGCTCAGCTGCAGAATGCACTGCCGTGTCCTAGTGACGAAATACGAGAGGCCCATCGCCAGGCTTTTGTCGCCTGCTTAGAAGCATTCAAACAGGAGACAAAAAGCATCTCTGTGAAAAACATGGAGAAATACCTCAAAGAGCTAACAGTACGTCTGGTTGAATGTTTTACTAGTTTAAACTGCTTAATATTGGTTGGTTCTAGTCATCATCTTTTTATGAGGAGGGATTCCCTATAGCTATTAAATCCAACAATTTTATCGAAAACGACGCATTAGATCGTAAAATCGTGAGAATCGTAAAATCTGAGTATCAAAATTACAGCGACGAAGAAACAAACAAACTCTGTTTCTCTTCGGGTTTTAGAGTAGCTTGAATCACCTAATTTCTCCTAAGCGAAACGGGATTAACAACACAAACACAGTTAAGAATTCCAACTGGTTGGAGGTAGACCAGTTGTCTTTTTACGTACAACATCGAAAAATCCAGTCAGTGGTCAGCGGTTTTGAACCCGGGGTAGCCGCATACAAAGCAGACACCCTATCCACTGAGCCACACTGCCTCCTTATAAGACACGGCATCCAACACCTTTTACAAGTCAAAAAAATTAAGAGAAAACGAATTTAAAATTGATAAAAATTTCCAAAGGGTCTATGAGCCCAAAGGAAAGTTTCACTTGTCTATAAAGCACAACTTGGGCAATGTCACTTTTCCTGTTGATTCGTCACCTCTTCAAAGTCTCGAATAAAAACAAGAGTAAAAAAAAGGTTTGGCGTATGAAATGTTGGTCGTAAAACGCATGAAACCAAAATTAAATACACAATTAGACGCGATTCTCGCCCAACTTTTTAACCTAAGTTTTTACCTAAGTGACATATATTAACTTTTCTTGTATGCTTACTGATGTACATCTTGTAGAAGTTAAGGTAAAAGAAAGTTATTGTTACTGTATCTGTTACTTTTCACCTCGACAAACGTTAAACTGCTTGTATATCATTTTTTCTGTAACAAATACTTGATACTCCATGAAAGTTGTGAATCATTTCCATCACAAAACGCAGGTGCAAACTGAAAACATACTCAGCTGGTGGATGAAGGAAAACGATCGTCTAACAGAAGAGTTCTGTGTGGACCTGCTCCACAAACTGAAGAAGTCCAAGCTCGACCCTGTACTGGGACTCCTTTCCAGCCCAGAGGGATCCAAAATTTCTTTTCAAGAAATCATTGCAGCTTACGCGTCTATCGAACAGGGATACAAAGCGCAATCTAGAGGAGCTAAAGACGTCTGTGCAAAAGTGTTCTACAATATACATCCAGTAAGGTTAACTTATGGGTTGCCTTGACTTTCACGCATTCTACACTGAGATTTACAAATTGCAAATCTTGAAAAACGAAACGGTTCAAAGGCGCTGTACATGCATGTCATTAGCATAAATTAGAAAGAAAATTAGATGAAACTTTGAGTTTCTTCTGAAAAAACTTCTAATGCAATTCGTAGTTAAAGCAACAAGACCCTCTTGCTCGTTCGTTGCCAATATCGTGGGGGACGTCCGTGAAGTGTGTGTGTGTACCCTGTAGGCCGACATTTACAGTTTAATTTAATACTGGAAAACAAAGGACGGAAATATAACTAAACAAAATCGGGGGTTACCTTTCTAGTCCACCGGGCCTCCATATTCTGAAATTTGACTAAGTACACCGCTGGATGAATCGAGCCCCGGTTCCCTAAGCGCTGTAAATGTAAAAAATATTGGGAAGAATTATTAGGCGGTTGAAGAACATGCCCCTATGTCCTAGCAATCGTTTGAGCTCATGTTGAAACGAGTTGT
Organism: Hydrozoanthus sils; assembly: GCA_027575215.2. Classification (NCBI taxonomy): domain Eukaryota; kingdom Metazoa; phylum Cnidaria; class Anthozoa; order Zoantharia; family Hydrozoanthidae; genus Hydrozoanthus; species Hydrozoanthus sils. The sequence goes on along the minus strand of JAOBRD020564569.1, from coordinate 13,201 downwards.
GCTATAAGCTTTCTTGTCATTGCAACTGCTACTGCGCAATAAATTTACGTAATAATTTTCGTCACTTGCGATTCCAATTAACATTGCAGGAACTTCAGGCAGAAATGGAGAAACACATGGGATATTTACAACAGTTAAAAGATTATGACGAGAACTTGGCAAGAGAACAAGCCGCGCGAGCAGAAGAGGAAGAACAGAAAAGGAGAATACAGGTTGGTTTGAGCTAGCGCTAGGGAGTGAAAGGGCTTGACTTTCCCTAAATGCCATTATTATAGCCTGAAATGTATTTGGCTAAATGAAGTAGCAGTTATCACTAATTCAAAACCACGCCTCCTCTCTTCTCCTCTCTAGCAAATTGAAAAAGATTAAGAATTAATAAAGCCTACATTTTTGTATATCTAAAGAGAAAAAAAGATCTATGAAAACAAAGGTTAGATAGAACAAACCTAAACTTGACAGAGATGTTGTACGAGATAAACTGTGAGACGGAGGTTATCTGTTTGATTGGAGAGAGTGCAGGGTTCGCTAACAGCAAAAACACTCTTTAAATGAACTACCGTAATCTCAATAAAATGTCAAATGTCGACCAACTTTCTCATTTTTTCTGTAGGAGGAAAATGCCCGACTTGAGGAAGAACGACTGAGAAAGGAGAAAGAGGTAGGAAAATAACCGCCACAACTCAGATTTGATTTTGACTTTCTCGTGATTATCAACTAAAACTAGTTCGTGTGTTATTTTTACTACTACTTATGCTGCTATTGCCTTACTGATCCTATTCCCATTCCTTCTCTTTTTCCATCTCCTTCCCTTATTCTTGCTCCTTCCTCTTCTAAGCCTCCTCCTTGTCCTTCCCTCTTCTTCTCCTCCTCCCTCTCCTTCTCTTCCTACCTTCTTCTCCGTACGCTTCTCCGACCCTTCCATTCTGCTTCTCCTCCTTCCCTCTTCTGCTCTTCCTTTTCCTCCTTTTTCTGCCCCTCCTCCTTCTCTCCCTCAATCTCTTCCCCCTCCTCTTCCTTCTCCTTATTCCCCTCCCTATCTCCCTTTCCTCTTTAATTCCTCCCCTCCTTTCCCGTTTTTCCCCTCCTAATTCTCTCTGCCCCCCTTCTCCTCCACCCCTCCTCTACTTCTCCTCAGCTTCTTTATTTAGACACAAAAAATAATATAATTCATATTATCTGTGTCAGCATAGCCCTGACGGTAGCACGAAGCTACTGCTTCTAGATTTGTTTTGATGATTCCTTAAACCTGGAACTTAAATCCCGAAGTTTGTTGCCATTTAATTCCAAAACTTAAAGGTTTCTAATACAAATCCCTTTCTCTGTTGCAATCATGTGCTAGCTATTGGCAATGAACTAATTGCAGTACCGCCATGTGTCAACGAGCAACATTAAAATGCCATAACTTTTTTCTTTGATTAGCTTCCGCTGTGATTGGCTCATTTAAAAAAACTCTCACACTTTTCAATAATTCTACACTACAATTAGTTACCTCCTCATTAGCAATTGGCTTTAGTATACAAAAAGAGGCGGCAAGCAAAAAAAAAAGCACTCGGCTCTACCGTAAGCTGTTATTTGTCGCAAGCACAAACCATTTCCGTTATTTAACAAAACGGTCACTTATCGTCTCCAGATGGAACTGCTTGTAATTAAACAACGGGAAGACCAGCAGCGCATGCGCGAACAGTTTGAGCATGACCTTGAAGTTCAAAAACAACAGATGGATAACATGTTGGAGGCGAACATGAATGAGCTGCAACGCGAGAGAGAATCGTTACTGGAACACAACCGCTCCTTAGAAGATGCAGTCAAAGGAATGCAGAGCACTATGCAGGCGCGAAATCAGGAGATACAGAATCTACAGAAAAGTATCGAGTCCCTCAAGAACAGACCAGTGCAGGTTGTGAAAAAGAAGGGGGGTTGCGCCATAATGTAAATGGTATTGAAAGACTGTGCTGGATGATCACGAGTTTAGTAGCAAGAGACATTACATGTATTGCCAAATAATATACTTAACATAACGAGCATGACAATTATTTCTTGTCAGATAACTTGATAAAGTTCAATGCAAACGTTATAAGCAAAGTATAAGTAACAAATTAATGTTATTAGTTTGTGTTTGAAGTTTATGATAAAACATTGGTAATTGACAAACGAAGCAGAAAGGGGAATGCTGAAGGCAACACAAAATGGTCTTTCCGTATTGATTAAGTTGTTCAAAAGACTCAATTATCTTGATTTTGTGGCAAAACGATTTCCCGGTCGCTCGCCGAGCCGGAAGTTACGAACTGAACCCTTTTACTCCTACAGCGTTTGTCAAAATCTACATTCTCCTTACAGTAACGATAGAAAATAATTTAATCAGTACTGAGAACATGAAACTTGATCACCCATCTAAAACTCTGGTAGATAAATTACTAAGCTCTTTTAAACTACTTATAGAAGTATTAGAGACATAAGTTATGAGTATATACAAACTCGTCATAGGCCACCCTTAGGGGTGAAAGGGTTAACCACGCATGTGCGACCTGGTTATTGTTTTGCCACGAACTCAAAATAAAATACTAGCTAAAACAGAGACCGACTTTGTCCATTGTTCTCTACAATTTGAGCGTCGTCATTGTCGAAATACCTCAGTTTTTCATTTTGCTTCATGTATTCTGTCGCTTAATTGAATAACTTGACACTGATCAATCTATTATAGGTGTAATTATTTGTTTTTGTGGGACATGCACAGACAGTTAAACATAAATATGTAGATGGATGGATGGAGAAAAGGAGGGAGGGAGGAGTGGATGGATGGGTGGACGGGTGGATAGACAGATATAAGAGGCAGTCTCAATAAATATGCACTTGTTTCCCTGGACCTCCATGCCAGTTAAACAAAAACACATATAGCTGGTTAGTATCCGATAGTCGCATCGACTTATTCTGCACTGGCTTTTTCATCATTTTAAGGCATTCCCAATTACTCCTAACAACCATAGCATAATACAGACAAACACTACTCGTCTACAGCCTCTATTAAAATATGCTAAAGAGATAAAAGGAAAGCGGTGCAATTATCATAACATTTTTATCATTAAAATTGTTTTTATTTTGAAATTGTTGCTATTATGATTTGTTGTTATCTTCTTTAAAGTAATGAACCACTGAATAATCAAAATAACAAAAGTAATAGTTTCTTGGATACTGAAATCTTACTTTTAACAGCCATTAAGAACTGGTGGTTGCAAAGTGCTCGTGTATCATGACGTGGTTGTTAATGCAGCAAACAGCGGTAATTGACATGTATACAAAAACATACAAGCGAGGGTCGTTTCAAACAAAAACACACAACAGTGAATTTTGTTACAATGCCTATTTAGACCTATTAAGTCATGCAATTGCTAATTTCGACAAATTTTTCAGCCATCTAAGGTGTACATGCACTCGTATAAAGGCAAGTCTACACCCTGTACACCATCGTATGATGAAGGCTAGCACTATCAGTCGGCTCGCAGTCGAAAGGTCGCATTCATTTAGTTGGGATCATAATCGTGAGACAGAAGATTACTAAAGTATCGTTTATTTATTATCTCCTCCACGGTAAACGATCCCTTTCCCCCCGGGGAGGGGTACTTGGCCTGGAATATGCTAGGGGTGTCCCTCCCAAGCCCTAAAACTCTGACCCTGTTCAAGACAGCAAAACCTCGGAAATCTATACCCTATTCAAGACTGAATGCTAAAATGTGCACCCTATATAAAACATTTATCGTTATTCTTGTAAATTTATTGTAAATGACAGAATTGAAGAAAAATTTACTACCCTTAATTTGCAAAACATCAAGCGTGACATTCACCACTAAGCGGCTGTTTATTGTTTTCTCTTTTCTTAAGTTTATTTTCATTCGGTCAAAGTCGGTCAAATATCGCTACCTTTCATAAGACAATATATGTGCAAAAGGTGAACCCTGTTTAAGACACCTTGAGTGAAGTTGTATACCCTATCTAAGACAAGGACTTTTCAAAAACCATACCCTGGCGGGCGGCACGTAGATAGCTAGTGTGCTTTTACTCTGCACAGAGCTACTATCGACGATTTTACACAAAATGAGTGTGAATCTAGTGTTACATTGCTACGGTATAAAGACAAAGTTATATTAAAAACAGATTGAAGAATACATTCTAAAATGCGGGGATTACAAGGGCAACAATGTAAAGAACTTCTATCGCCGACAAACAAGCAAACAAAAATGAAAATCCTGCCATTCTCGCAAAAAACATTGCACTGGATCGTTTGTCTAACTACAAAACCTTTGGTTAACTTAGACACTAGACATTTCCCCCCAAAACGCTCCATTGAACTACTTGTTTCTGTTAATTATCTACCTTTACCTATAATTAGATGTAGTATTTATTTCGTATATGTATTATAAACCTACAACTGTGAAATGTGAAATAAAATTGAATTGAATTGAATTGAGTTTTGTAATTGACAATTCTACTTTCAATTTTTCAGGCCAGCACTGAAAAAGAAATCTTTAAAATCAGAACAAGATACACCATTTGTCATCCAATTCACGTCTCATCTGTGCGTTGCTAACTTTCGGTTGCTGTGTCGATTAACGATTGTGCACTCACGCTGCGCTGTTTTACCGTTTTTGCAATCTCATTTTCAAGCCGTCTTATCTGCAATTTAAACTCGACAAAAAGATACAACGTATCAGTTTGTTAATGTATATAACACATTAAAGTTGTTAAAGACTGCAAATTAGATTATTATTATTATTGCTCGGACGATGTCAGTGACACTAAACCTCATGCAGAAGCCAGTTATTTCAGACAGTTTTTCTCAGAAATCAGTTTACCGCGAGGAGACTGGTGAATAGTCATTGTTCCTGGAACTCTTTTGTTTTCAGTGGGAGTCGACCATTTCCGCTTTTCGAATGGCAAACAAAAAAATTTCAGATAAATAAGTTTGAAAGAAAATTCTCTGGGTTTGCAACAACCTTTATACTACAAAATTATTGACCAGAACATTTTCACCGCTTACCAGGATTGAGATAAGGGCCTTGCGCCTCGTGGATCTCAGAGTGAGCGAAACTTGGCTTCATGATCAGTGTAACTTTCGAGAAGGACAGTTTAGCATGTTTAAAACACTAAAATTCAGTTTTATGGACGGTATCATTTTCAATTTATATGGCACGATCTAAGATTTCAAAAGATATTGTGATTTGTCTACGTAATACATTCGCCCAATATAATAGCGAAGCTATTCAGTGACTAAAACTGGTTATTCTATGAAACCGAAATCAACTTTGTGTTTTGCACCATATATATTTAACTACAGCAACAATGATCATATCTTACTGGATATATAAAACAGTATAATGTTGGAGTGTGCAGCCCACATAATCCCAAAAGACTATACGGATTTCCTGAGATAAGAATAATCACTTTAGTACGTGCAACCAGATTTACAACACAGATCGTAATCAACCACGCTTGTCAAAGCACAAAGTGAGTAGCTAACGTGTTCTTTACAACTGATCAGTATTAATCGACATCTAGGGAATACATTAGTGTATTGTTCATAACGTTCTCAGCAGCTTGGTATTTGATCTGTGTTTGCTCCAGCCAAAACAGAGTTTTTAAAAAGCTGAACTAAATTAATATATATGTCATCGAACATTTTAACATATTACCTGCAATGACTACCATGCGTGTAAGGATAATGTGTTTAAAACAGTTGCAACTGCTGTCTTTGCAACGAATTGTTATGGTATTTAACAGATACCATTAATGGAAAAAAACACATTCAAACGTTATTAAGAGAAAACGGAATTAACTACCTAGGTATTGTTTTTTATAAAGTGCGCTGCATATCACAGTCTGCTGATTTTATGAGAGTAACCGAGTCACGGTTGAAAGGCAGCATTAAGGTATTGTCTATCAAAGCTAAAATATTTACTGGAGGCTGACTGAGAACAAAAGTCTCCAGTAATATTTACCAGTGCGTCACTGAAACCTTCGCAATTTTGAACAGAGCTGCCTTTCATATCATCTCAAAGTAAAGTGAAAACAATGTCCACCAGGGGGAAAAATCGGTTGAAAGCATGAAATTCTTTGAACACCGAGAAACTAGTTTAAACAGTTATATATATACAGATATGAATACAAATTACAATTGAAAATACATTTTCATTTAATAGTATACACAACAAAATTTCTCAATTCTGATTGGTTGAGAGCAGTGCTGTTTTTCGTAAACACAGTGCAAAAAGAGTTAAGTTTCAGCGCAATTTTTTCTACGACTACGACTACGGCTACAATCGGTTTTCACTACGACGAGTTGGAATACGACTACGACGACTGCAACTACTACGACAACTACGATTACTACGACTGCTACGACTACAACTACTATGATTGCGATTACGACTATGATTACAGCTACTACGAATATAAAGACTACGAGTACCACGATTATTACGACTACTACGACTGCGACGACTACGACTACCATAAATACGATTACAAATACTATTATCGTTACGACTATGACTTCGACTACGTTTGCGATGACGACTTTGATTATGACTTCAACCTCGACTACGATTACTCATGTTAATACTTCGATAATGGTTCCTTTTATACTGGTTAGAAACCCTTTCTTTACTTGACCTGTAATTTTGTTGTATTTGTTTAGGTAATCGCATGGGGCCGAGTAAAATTAAGGATTAATTTCAAGAGGATCAATGCAATTACCTATACATATACAACAAAATTACAGGTCAAGTATAGAAAGGGATTTGTAATCAGTAAACAGGAAACAGGCGATGACACGTTTATGACATCGAGGGCAAAGTTCTTCATTCTCCGCGGGATCCCACGTGAAAGCGTTGCATAACTTAACTCATTTCTCCCAAATGAAACAAAATTTTTGCAACCTCTGAAAACATTCGGAAATCTTCGGAAGGGGTTTGAAATCGTTTTTAAGGCATTTTTATGATTTTTAAGAATATTCGGAAAATCTTTGGAGGTGTTCGGAAACGTTCGGAAATCTTCGGAAATTTTTGAAAATATCGGAAAATGTTTCTAAGGTATTTTTGAGACTTTTTGAAATTTTCGGAAGTGTACCAGCGACCAATCAGCGCTAAGTAATTTTGTCCTGAATTAAGAAAAAAATGCCCCCGCTATTATCCAATCAGGCCGAAGTAATTTTGTCCTCTATGTTATAAATTATTGAAAAGTAATCATACGACTTTTTTCGTTTAATTTTAAAAAAATTTGCACTCGTGTGTTTTTCAAAAAGCTTAGATTGCATTCGCTTTACAAGCCAATGCAGTTTTGAAACTTTTTTAAACACTTACTTGGGCAAAGTCTTTCGAAATTGAACTTGAAGTCGTGAGATTACCTATACTAATGACTAACGTTTTTATGCTCGTGTGAACATCCTATACGAATATTCGCTGCTTGTGCTCAACTGAATCTAGCTGTAATTTTTCGCTAACTTAAATCCAAATCCATCCAAATCTAAACTCTTGGACATAGTTTTTGGAAAATTTTAAACTTTCATGAATATATGCAGTCCGAAAACTTGTTTTTCCTTCCTCTAAAAGTTCAATACTGACCCTTCATTCACGCACGGCTGTGTTTCTTCCTTAAGTATAATTTTTATCTCAGTGAATTCAGCTTAGCCTTTTCGTTTTCAACTAGTATTTATATTATTTTGTTACACATGCTCTGTATAACCTGCTCATTGCTGTTAAGTCTTTCATACTCCATTTAAATGATGTCTCTGCCATCATAAACAACAGGCTGTTTTTTCTATTTTGTAGGAAGTAATCACTGTAGCTATTATCTTGAGAATCTATTTGAAAAGAAATGGCCACTACATCCTTTAATTGCTCAGCAGAAAGAGACAACTTTCTGAGGCTGGTAACGTTGCTTATTGGAGGCGGAAAAGACATCTTAAAGCAGAAACTCGACAGTATCCACTCCCCTGCAAACTTGCCTGCCGTGTTGCAAGCAAACAAAGCCCTGTTACTGAGTCCAAGAATGGGCCTTTTCAAAAAACAGAAAGATAAACTGTATCCCTCTTCTGGAAGTTTTGGCTCAACCAATGATTTTGACATCAGCCTACTATCTGTTTTATTTCGGGAAATTTGTGGCTTTGTAGCCCCTGCTGACGGCTGGAACAAACCTCCTAGTGCAAGTGATTTGAGTTTTGCAGCCGATTTAGTGAGGATTAAGCATTATAGAAACACAGTTTATGGACATGTTTCTTGTATGGAAATCAAAGACACAGATTTTCAGATTCTGTGGAAAGATATAGAAGGTGCAATTTTAAGAATTGCTAAGAGTATAAGCGCCGCAGATAATGCCAAGTGGAAGAATGACATCAGTGAGTTAAAGACAAAACCACTAACCCTTTCAGATGAAGTTCATGTTGATAAACTTCGTCAATGGTACGAGCACGACATGGGTGTGAAAGAAGCTCTAGTTAAAACCTCTGATACCCTTAAAAGAGTTGAGGATAGTTCTAGAGCTTTAACGGAATCTGTCAGAAGAGTTGAAACGGAGACCAAAGATCTTTCAAAAACCTTGTCATCTGTAGATCAAAAAGTAGGTAGTCTAAGGCATGCTGTTGACGAACTCCAGAGTACATCTGCAAGAGATCGATCTATCGAGTGTCAGTTCCAAGGTGAGATATTAATGTTGGCACTGATATATATCTCGAAGCAAACAGAAAATGAGAACGAACAGACTGGTGATTGTTAATACTAGTATTCCAATGGAAGCTTTTCTTTGAAAAGTAGAGTGCACAAATGAGTTATCGAGTTGAGTGAGAACATTGCTACCAAGGTGGCATTTCAGAGAAAATATTTGTTTATTTCTGTTTGTCATCACCACTAATGACCTTTATGCATGAGGACTGAGTCAAACATGCATCAAAGTAAGGCTTGGTGGTGAAATGCTATGTGAGGTCACGGGAGTTTTGAATCAATTTTACCTGTTTCTACTGTTCAACCATTTGTATTTTCTGTTCTACCATGTTTATTTACTGAAATGTTCGTTACGCTGCACGTGGCACATAAGTATCACCACCAAGCCTCGTTTTAGTGCAGCAGACCCTATTGTGTCGTCATTGTGCATAAGGTTTGTTGGCCTTTTGAGCATTTGTTCCATTACTCTAATTTACCACAGTTACTCTGCTTCTACAGCAAAAAACAATTGTGGATTTCTTTTCCACTACCCGCCGCCGTCTGGTTGACCCAATTGGTAAGGCACCACTCTGTCGTGCGGGAGGACTTGGTTCGATTCCTGGTGCCAGACCTTTACTCAATGCTGTCTTTGCTCTAACACCTGCAAACAGACCTTTGCGGCTCTCTCGTACGCCCTTGGAGTCCTAATATAAGGTTGTGAAACCAGTCGAATTTTCGGGTTATCCCCGAGAAGTGAAGACTATAAGCTTAACTACCCTCACTTCACAGATTGAACTGTTAGTTACAAGTTCAGCTCAGCTCGTCCAACAGCACGTTTTTGAAAATCGTACTTGAGATGTCTGTTGGGTTTGCAATAAAGGGTTTTCTTAATAACCATCTAGGAAATTAGATAACAGTTGGCCAATTAGAGAGCAAAATTTGCATTATTATACTAGTAAATTTCTTCTAATTCCCAATCGGTTGTAAACAGGCGAGCCAATCACAGTATGAACCGTAGCAGCGCATTCAAACAAAATATTTTTAGTAAAAACAAAATTGAGGCTCACGAAGTTATTTCTCACTATGAGTTGGCTTCTACTAAAACTGGAAGAATATTTGCCATAGTCTTTATTTACTAAAGGCAACAAAACATGGAAATGTTACTTATAGACTCGAATGGAATTCCAAATGATGTCTTTGGACAGAATCGAAATATAGGGCTAGCTACCTTTTTTCTCCCGTGTTTTACTAATTCCTGATGCTTAGTTTCTTTATAATCAAAAGAAGCAGCAAAAGTGGACATTCGCATAGGTGTTGCAGATGTTGTACACTCAACTTATTCACAAAACCCGACATCTGCTACCGACACAGTGCCTGCAACGCTTGGACGACCAGCACAAAATCAAGAAACCCATGCAATCGAACAACAAGAAAACCAGCAAAGTACTACAGAACGACTAAAATATTTATAGAAGCAATGTCTCAAATAGCTTTTCAGTTTGCCCCTATGTTTCCAAGCCCAAGCGCATTCAAGAGTTACTTAAAAGAAATTGGACTTATTATTACTGGCACAAAGACTAGCAGTCTCATAATTACGGTACACTGCTTGTTACTTCAAGCACTTGAGAGCTCGAGGTTGTGGGATAGTTACTTAATCGGAAGGCAGAGTTGTACCTCATTACACAAGATATTCTTGACGAGCTAGGATTGGTCCAAATAAAGCTGGAAACCTATATAGATGAGGATGAATATCAGAGATGTCGAAACATGTTTACTCAAGGTAATTTGATTATCTTATCTTAAACAGAGCAATTCAGTTTAATTAATACGCTATCAATAAACAATGAAAACAAAAAACAATTAAAAATGTTACTTTAGTTAGACAATTCCTTAAAATTTGATAGAGTTTGTTTTGTCATATTTACCATAAAATGTAAATGTGTCTGTTCCCAAAGCAATTTCTTCAAAACATGTCTAAATAAAACATCAAACCATGCGGCAATCAATCTAGCATTGGCCTATGCATCTTGATCCGATTGTTTGAAAGCCGGTTAATTTTAACACAAAAATTGAAACTGTTAGTAAGTAAGTAAGTCGACTTTATTTGGGTTAACTAAATGGTGTACAACACTAACAAACTTGTGGCCCATAATTGAAATTACAAAAATCAATAATTAAAAAATCTTCTTAATATAAAATCTTATTTACCATCTAAAAACCTATCACCTAAAAACCTTATATAAAATGTAAATACATATAATGTCGTTTAAGGGTTATGTCTTTTACGTTCAGGGATTTGCATTGCTCACAAATACTGGTCAGAATTTTTAACAGTACAAACATATGAACCACAAGCCGAGCCATTTAACAGGTTGTAGGAAACACGAGCATGGAGAAAAGATCGGATTATTCTGGAGTCCTTGTGTTTGTGCCTTGGATTGGGGGGGGGGAGCTTTTGAAGTCCCCCTTAAAGAAATCTGTATCTATGGGCAGATTTACTGTGACTTAATGTTTACAAACAAAGCCTTTCAAGTCTAAACACCTTTTGGATCTAAAACAAAGATGTCTTTGTTTCAAACTACCAATCAAGTAACAGTCGACTCATTGGTAAAAATGACTGAAACTTGCTTAAAAATGCTATTGTCGTAAAACTCGAGGGTTAGGTAGAACATGAGTAGCTGTTTTGATTAACTTGTTTATTTGACAATTTGACCGTCAGGTGATCAGAAATATATATACAAAGTCAGTAACCTGTTTCATGGTCGTACCTAGATCAACAATCTAGCTTTTTTCATGGTTTTTATAAATCTCTATACAAGTTACAGTAGTAAAAGATATTGTAGTAGTACCGGAGTAAAACGGCGACACGCCAAGCAAGAACAAAAATGAGGAAAACTTGGTTGTATCGTTTCCTTGAATCTCATCATACCAGTGACGTAGCCAGGAGCTGAAAATTTTGCAGGCCCATATAGCCGAGCGAGCGCCTAAAGCACGAATATTTCTAGGGGGGGGGGAAGGGGGGGAGATGCTCCCCTGGGAAATGTTTGAAAATTGCCAGAAATGCACCAAAATCATAAAACCTATAGCGAAGAGGTTCCTCCCGTGCCAAAGCTAGAAACTGCCTTTCCTGGAATAAAAAAAATGTTTTAGCGTTTGATCTGTAAACGTACTGATGATGTAGGCACGGCCTGGGAATCGAGACGTCATTTATTAGCTAAATCTTCTCTCCACTTGTTTGTAACTTCGACATTAGGGGTTTTGGGCGAGTATTAACCACGCAGCATGCGTTGCAAAATAACAATTTGAACAGGTGCTTTTAAAAACTTGTTCCCTTTCTTCTTTTTATTGTATATAATTTAAATAGTTTTTCAATACTATTCTTTTCCCTGTCAAATTAAATTATTTGAAGGCCCAGGCCTGCAGGCCTACAAGCTGGCTACGCCACTGCATATCTCTTCTCTTTTTGTCAAGAATAACTTCACTTCCTAGTTCGAACTTGAAATGAATTGAAATAGTTTCTGTTTTTTATGCTCTAAAAGTATGATTCATGAAACCTGATTTACTGGTACATATCAGGTATATTAATCTTACTTGGGTAAGTAACACTTTAATAAAACCTGTAGGTCAGGGGAAAAAATTATATATATATAGGAACGCATGGAGGACTGGGTCAATCAATAGTCTCTCGCTTTCTCAGAAACTAAACGTCTTTGACAATGCGGAGTTAAGAAAGATTGGTAGAAACCAACAACCATAATGTTACGAATGCTGCAACCTACTCGCTGTCTACTCAATGAGCAATAGTAGCGAAACTGCCTGTGCTTTTAAACAAAAAAAACGATGGCGAATTTTTTACTGAACTACTTGTTTTTATCGGTTTTAATTCGAGGGTAGTATATACTGGTTGGTTTCTAACAAAACAATTAGACTATTCGTTGTCGTTTTCTATGGATATCCAGTAAATCAGGTTTCAATCTTGGGTTGGTGTCTTGCCATCAAAACGTTGCCGGGTAGCTACAGACTACACCAGTTTTACAGCATCTCAGTATATCAGCAAGTAAGATAAACTCCACTATTGCCTGGTTGGTAAAAAATGGTTCTTTAGATAGTGAAAATGTTGGTTTTCTGACTTGAATCTTCAATTGCATGAAATCTTCTATTTTCCACAAAGGTTTCAGTTCCCAAAATCAACTGCAGGCACCCGATTTGGAAAAAGGTATCTCAGTCAGCAACATGTCAAAGACAGCTATTCCGCTGTGCTTACCCGACAACTGTCAATGGGACCTACAGACAGGTAAATACTCCAAATCTTCAGACGCTAACCGCCAAACACTTCAAGCTGTTGCAACAACACTACAGAGGCTGTGTGTGGTGACGATTGCAGGCCCTTGTCGCAAAGGCAAGTCTTATATTCTGAGTAAAGCGTTTGACCAGGGAGAAGTGTTTCCCTTAGGTCATCTCCTTGACCCCGAGACCATGGGGATCTGGATGTGGGTGGTACCGGAGAAGTACAA
>JAOBRD020564462.1:0-16298 GCA_027575215.2 Hydrozoanthus sils | reverse complement strand
AAAAATACCAAAATTCCCCAGCCCTCCACCCCCCTCCCCCCAAGAAAAACGTACCTTCCCTTATTTAATCGCAGGCATTGATTAAATGTCATGACTGGAAAGCTGCAATTCTGGCAAGGCAGCAATTCTGCCTCTTTAAGTAAATGAATTCTTAAATAATAGACAGCATTAAACTAAATTAAAGCACTCTTATAGGTTATACTGACAACCTAAAGCAGTCCATCTTGATCTGAGGTGATCCATTTTGGACTGGTAGTCTAATCCGAATTATGTACATGGCAGTTAATTCATTGTTAAGGATTCAATTTAAAGTGCATATGAAATAAGAAATTTTGTTGCTTCAGTCGATAGACCTTTGTAAATGGGGAATTGCAGTGATAAAACTTTGTCAAAATCTTTTATGGTTCATGAAATATTAACATTTTAAGTCTTCAACTGATGACGTCATGAGTGGTTCCGACAATTTGCATTTTTTTAAAAATTCTGCTGCCACTCCATAATCTTTGGATTAATTTGAGTCAAACTTGGACTAATTATCTATCTACCTCAAGATACATCAGCAGCCTAACTTTGGTTTAAATTCTCTTTGGATTAATTTGAGTCAAACTTGGACTAATTATCTATCTACCTCAAGATACATCAGCAGCCTAACTTTGGCTTAAATTCATCCAAAGGTTAAGGATTGACAGCAGATTTTAAAAAATGCAAATTTGGCAGAACCACTCGTGACATCATCAGTTGAAAACTTTAAGTGTTAATATCTCAAGATACATAAACGACTTAAACAAAGTTTATTCACCACTATTCCTCGTTTAGCAAGGTCTGTCCACTGAAGCAATAAAATTTTTCACTTCATATGCACTTTAAGCATGGTGTTTTGATTTGCGTCAATTCAACCGCACACTATAAATATGTAGAGCTGTAGCCAGGGTGAGTACATGCCCAAAATTGAAGGGTCTTGTGCAAAAACGACGAAAGTGACTTTGTATGAAATGCTAAATTCTCCCAGTGGTTATGAAGAAATAATAGGGAGAATGTAGGGAGAAATGACAACTCCATCAAAAGTCACTAAGACCATTTTTGTACTAGACCCTTCAATTGTTCATAACACACAATGACCATACATAGTTATATAAGAAGTTAAAAAAAGTTGATCAAAATAGGGAACCAGATTTCTCTCTAATGCCTCTGAAATGAGCTTGATGTTATTGCTGCTTGCATGAGTTAAAGCTGGGCTTCTTCATTATTTTGTCTTTTTTCTTACTGGGTGTTGAGGGATCTTTAAGGTTGTCTGTGGATTCACCTGAGCATAAATCAAAGAAAAAGAGAAAAAAAATGTAATTAGTAATTGAGGACGAGTGATAGGGTAGTACAGGATCTGCCAATCCATGTATTTCAAAACCAAAGCTGTCAATCCTCCATGTAATCTTTAAAAACTGTCTGTGAGATAAAACCCTTCCCCAAGGCTCTTAAAAGAGCTATCCGCCAAACACACTTACCCCCCCCCCCCCAATTTACAAAATCTGTATGTACAGCCCTCTCAACTTGCAATTATGTATGTACAGCCCTTATAATATTATTTTGATTACATCAGACAAAATGTTGGGAGGACTAAAGTTCTAGATAGAAGAACATAACAGTGCTCGATGCATTCAATATTACAAGACCCTTTTTTCTAACAATGAATGTTCTGAAAACTTGGTTCAGTTGTTTATTATACAGACTTACTGAAATTCCTATAGTATCAACTGGCATTTCAACCATATCACACAGCCTTCTTCTGGTTTCTGCTGATTCAGCTTGGACAACACTAATGTCAAGTGATAGCTGACCCAGCAAGCACAATGCTATACATCCTGCACATCCTTTTTCTTTGTTTTTTATTTTACAGGACATGCTGGGTCAGCTATCTATGATACTTGCCTGTTCCAAGCTGACTCGGCTAAAACCTGAGTGAAACACAAAGAACTATGAAGTGACTTAGCTATAGCCTATGGCAGTGTGGTATGGTTGAAACATTAATTAACGCTATAGGACCTTCTTTCTAAATATTAGGTAAGTTTCCTACCTAATGAGGAGGACTCATCAAAATTGTTCTCCAAGTATTCTGTTGAGTGAAAGTTATGCAGATCCTCGATATAAGGAACAACAGTCATACTCCTTAGGTTGTCACCTTCTGGTAAGGGAGGAATTGGTACAAACTCGCTGGTTTTTATATGGTACTTTTTGACCCATCTGTAAGGCACAAGTCAGTTGTCACTTGACACAGAGAACTATGAAGTGACTTAGCTAGCCAAGATGCATACAGTAAGTGCATTTTCGGCAAGTTAGTGCTACTCTAAGATAAACAAATATTTCATAAAACAATACAGTAAAACTGAAACACGTTTTTTTAGTACAGTAGTGGTCAAAAGTCTTGCGTCGAAATTTCGGCGAATTTCGCCAAAATTTCATCGACTTTGTCAAATATGCACTGTGGTGAATTTTTTCTGAAAATTTAGCGAATCTATTGTTATTTAATGAGCGAAATTTTGATGTACATTTTGCGAAGCAGATGAAAAAATAGGCAGTCAACTACTGTATGTGGCTACTGCTTTTAATACTTAGAATATAATATTGCAGCACTGTATCTGTTTGGGGCTCTCGGTTTTCTATAAAAGAACATCAGGTTCTATAGTTTACATCTCTCAGAAAACTTATTATTCGCTCTTTGAAGGGAATTTTAGGCTCTCTCAAAACAGTTAACACGCATTAATCTTTATTGTAAGAATATTTTTGTAAGAACAAAGAGGCTTAAATTATCCAAACAGTTTATAATAAGAACAAACATAAGAAAACTTCAAACGTAAATAATTCAATGTGACACATTGCAACTCGCCTGCTGTCAACACTGCTAAATACCAAGCGTATACAGATTTTAATTTTAAAAATTTTCCACAGCATACAATTCTCTCCGTTTTCTATTGAATGTAAATTAAGACATATTCACGCTTTGTCTTGTCTTTCATATGAGCTATAAATGAACTTGACAAAAAGAGCATGTGACAACAGGAAGTCCTTTGCAGACTGACAAGTCTGCTGTGAGCTGTGTGAAACAACCAAATTGCATTGCAGTAAGTTTGCTGCAAATCCCCTACTGACATGGCTCTGTTCTGTCTATAATGGACTTAAGAAATAAAACTGCAAGAATCGGGAAGTTAAACTTAGAAAAGTGCAAAAATTTATGCGGTAAACAAGTTTAAATTACGAATGTCAAGAAGGTCGAACGTTTGCAAAAATTGCTAACAACTAACAGCTGTACTCAATTCTTGAAGCCAAATGGAACAATTCCTTATCAAAAAGTGCTCCATAAATGCCGATAACTGTGCTTGAATAATTGTTGAACCAAAGTGGGATAACACTCGATTTCTAAGTACTCGGAAGGTCGACTGAGATCAACAATTTCTGTACCACGCAGATGACTATCGAGCATGAGAAGTCAGGGATCATATTCGGCTAAACGAAATTGTACGACATCCGAACAACATCTGGTGATTGGCAAAAAGTATTTTTCCGAATGTGGGTTTATGTTCTTACTTACGTTCGGAAGCTACACAATGACATTATGGCTACAACCTTCCCAGAAGGCAGTAGCCACAAAAACAGCAAAATTACGGAGAAAACTCATCACCTCTCCCTTTTCAAAACTTCAGGAATTTTATTATTAATACATTGCCACATCAGCCGGCAAACACACAAACAATTCAGGTTTTAAAATAAAGTTCTGCCTACAATGTTAGTTTTGTGCAATCCATCTTTAAAACTCTCTTTTCAAAAACTACGGTTGTTATCAAAACATGACGTGTAACCCGCAGTCTATTTTCGATTTGTTATTTGTGTTTACCAAATTAAGACATTTTCAAAATTAAGGTTTCTGCAACAGTCTCTTTTTTAAAACTCTCTTTGAGGCAGGCTCATTTTGTTTCATTTTATTTCGCTGAATACAGTAGCCCGCCTTAACCCCTTTAGTTTAATAATCGTTTGTAGTGATTTAAGATTGTAAACAGGTGTTAGTAAAGTGCAGACTGACGGAATACAGAACACAGAATGGGCGGAACAGGCAGAACAGGCGGAACACCAATAATTTCAGTATTTTTCACGAGCAAAACTAATTTAAAAAAGTATGGAAGGAGTATAAACAGATTTTCTGGTAGCTGAAAAAAACAACTAGATGTAGAAAAAACTGCGTTAGTAAATATTTTTAAGTTGCTGAGTAATCCGCTAATCTAGTGAGCATTGTTATGGAAACTTAAAATAATTTCGTTCTAAATGGGTTATAAATATAAACACCAAACTTGGTACATAGTTGTAGTATCTAGTTGTTAACCTTTGTGGAAAATCATATGGCCCGTTGCTACAGTAATGGAGAAAATGACAAAAAACGGTTTTATTGTTTTAAGAGCACTTTTAAACATTCAGCTGCCACTCTACTTTCAACAAAATACCGGCAGATATCAGACTTTTACAAAATTACAACTCATTTTGTAACAATACTAAGGAGCATATCAGCAAGAAGAACTTTTGACTATATTAACTGATTGCAAGAACTAATTTTATTGTAACTTTTCCTTTTACATATATATTTTATTCGGCCTTCCTTTAATGTAATCTTTTCTTTTACATAAATTATTATATATTTATTCGGCCTTCCAATATGGGATTTTTTAGAACACTTTGATGTATTCTTTAGATAGATTAAACAGTATTCTTTTTATGCAGATGAAGAGCCATGTAATTTTATGGATATGCTGCATTAAAGGAATTATTAATTGATTAATTAATTGATTATTAATTAATTAATTTGTTTATTAATTAGTTAATTAATTAATAGAGCTGTGTTTGGTCGTAAATTAGAAACTGCAAAGAGTTAGACCAAATCCTTTGGCGATAATGAAGTTCATGATATCCACTTACCGTACAAAACTATTTTTTTTGCAATCAAACGAGTGTTTGCAGTGATATGAAAGCCCAACTAACCAAAAATAACACCAGTTTTGAAAGGAAAAATCTCCATAAACTTCATTTTGAAGGACACGTGATGAACAAACTTGCTACACAGGTGTTCTGCCTCATCAGTTTATTTATGCACCAAAAAAAACAAGTAACAAGTTGCTATGGTAATGGGGGCCAATTTGCCAAACTCCGACTTTTGAAGTTTCTCCATTACTATATCAACTGGTTACATGTTTTTGGTGGACAAACAAACAATGAAACACGACATTTGTGTACCAAGGCTCATCTTCATACGTCCATTCTTAATGAAATATATAAAAATAAATATCTTTATAGTTTCAAAATCTTTGGTCAATTTGATCTGCCCCGATTTTATAAATTTGGTGCATTTCCAACGATACAAAGGATAAGATTTCAAAAATTTTCCAGGCAAGCACGTCCCTGGAGCCCCTAAGGTTTGCTCGAGTCTACGACACCCACACAAAGAGAGTTCGCATCTTAGGGACTTGCACGGTTAAACTTATATTCTAACCTCAGTTAATATTTTCTCCTTGCTATGGGCCTGTTCAGGGCCTCAAAAATGCAAGCAACAAATGAAAGAATATAGAAGAACAAAGTCACTGGAACAACGAAATTCATTTGTGAAAAAAATTGCTGTCCAAAAAAAATTACCTCCACTCCGCTGTCGTCACGCAATGAGAGACAAAATAATTAGTGTTTGGTCACGTGTCAGTTCTTTTGCTGACAAGGACTTGGATTCATAAAGATTAATTATTTTTATGTTTTCCCCTTTTTGTGTCATCCACAAAGAGAATTTCACATTTCGTGCTGGTCAAAATAATTTTCTTCGTGAGAAATACCGAAATTACTGAAAAAATGTATAACAAAAGGAAAATTTATTGGTGTTCCGCCTGTTCCGCGTTCCATATTCCGCCAATCTTCACTTTACTAACACCCATTGCAAACAAACACTTACACACGTATGAACTTCACTTCGCGTTGTTGACTTCAAACATTCGCTTTTAGGTATTTTATTTATGTTCACTTCGACGTGCATTGTGGCACATTTTGAGGAAAATTTTGGCGGGCGTGATGAATATATTTCAAAATAACAAATGTGCGGGTTAATTCACAGAAAGCTAAGAAGTCGTACAATATTTTAAACAGCCAATCAACTTGAATTTCAAAAACCCATTTTAATGTTCGCACTGTTCTGAAACTTTAAAACATAATCACGAATAACCTTCGAAATTTTAACAGCAACTTTTAAAAAAGGGAAGAAAGAAAGTTATCTGAGCTATACATATTTTTGTGTATACATCCTGCTTGGGTGTAGTTCGATGATAGACAAAGTTTAGATTGTAAACAAAACTGCACGCGCCACTAGTTGCACGTGCAAAACAACGTGACTGGGCGCGTGAGCTAATACTGAGTTTCTGCCGTTTTCGTTTTTCGAATTAGTAGTTAAAAGAAACTTCAATTTATCTTCACGGTAAAAAATAAGATAAACAGAATTGGCTTTTTTAATTCGGCGTAAAAACTAACTTCCACGAAAAAAAAAGAACCAGACAAACACACTGACTCTTTTAATTAGGTCGCGCGACATGCGGAATGTACGTCTCGCTCGATCGATTGGTTTTAGGAATTTAGCCGCCCCTTTCGTTGCGAATTGAAACATACCGTAATTCTTTAACAATCTAAATAGTATTTAAAACCATTCTAGAAATCGAGCTGGTGTCGAAAAAAGCAGGAAAAACATAGGCCATGTTATCAACAAAACCGTCGTTGAGGTTACATAAACTATTCAAAGGGACGACTTCAACGCATATTGCCACGGTTGACAACTAGTCCAGCAACTTTTAAAGTGTTAAAATTTCGCCTTATTTTCGCCGAATTTACGTTTGACAAGTCACACCTCGAATATGCATGAACCAGCGAAATTTCGCTGAAAACACGCCGTAATTTCGTCGAAACGAAAACGAGAACAATAACCGAAATTTCGACACAAGACTTATGATCACTACTGTAACAACTGAAATGGGGATCTAGTCTTTTTATATTGTTTGAAGATTTTGCAAATAATGTATTTACAACAATCAAGATACTATAAAATTAAATGGACGATTTAGTAGCAGACTTGTTAAGATTTTCAACACATATACAACTTTGAGTTTCTTAACAGACATATACAATACCATTAACAAAATTAATTCATTAAAGCACTGACAAAGGAAGATGCTACTGCTAAAACATGTCTGTTAAGAAACTCAAAGTTGTTGTTGTTGTATATGTATAAAAGTTCTTTGTATTTCTTTTTAAAAGGAAGGCATTTTATTGATACTGGTATTTTTTCCCATATTAAATCTAGATGCAACTGTCTTAAATCTTGTCAATCCAAAATTAGTGCATGAGCCGAACTGCTCCATATAAATTATCTTTTACAGAGTACCTTGTATAATGATCATGGATGCTATATGCAGAGCAGATAAGTCCATGTAGAGCATGTAAATTGAAAAATTAGTGTACATTTCCATATGTAATTGATGTACCAAGAAAAAAGGGTTAGATTAAGGACTGTTCGTGTATACATCTGTGGACCATTTTAAAGTTTAAAGATTTACTTCAGTCTGCAGACCAATCTAT
The DNA here is from genome assembly GCA_027575215.2 of Hydrozoanthus sils. Classification (NCBI taxonomy): domain Eukaryota; kingdom Metazoa; phylum Cnidaria; class Anthozoa; order Zoantharia; family Hydrozoanthidae; genus Hydrozoanthus; species Hydrozoanthus sils. Next base: position 8,663 of record JAOBRD020564462.1, on the reverse strand, counting down.
CTACATCAAGTGGCAGAATATGGTTGTGCACACCAGTTGACACACTCCATCAAAATAAGGATTGGAAAATTAAAGAGCAAACCTGTGCTGTCTAATATCATGAATGTCAAATCTCCTCACTGGATCCATCTGAAGCATGCCTACAAAATTTCCAAAACATTTTTAATACAAGGATATTAAAAAAATCTCACCCAGAGTTCACTGTAGCACTTGATTCTATCTTGTAAATAGGTATACTGCACAATGGTTTGTTTTTAACATTTCAAAGCATATAAAACTTAGTGATCCATTTTATTTTTGCATTAATCAGCATAGAGTCAAACTTACCTTAAGTAAGAAGATTAGTTCTAATTTAATAACAGTTTATTGAATAGGAGGGCCTTGGGGAGTTTCAGCAACTGTTATTGAGTCAACTGTTACAGTATTTGATTGGTGGTTTGAGACAAAGGTTTCTTTATTTATAAGCTGGTTCCATCTACAGGTGATTGGATTTGAAAAGGTTTGTTTGTAAACATTTTGTAAGCTGAAATCTGCCCAGAGGTTAAAGGTGTAGAAGCCAATTTATGAGGTTTGAAAGTAAAAAGCAAAGTGTGTGTTAAAGCATTCTATTATAACAGTGAAAACCTCGATTTATAGTTGTTTAAAAGATGAGTAAATGGCAAAAACAGTAGTTGCACTGGGTAAATTTCAGTCATCAAAGACAACATACTGCTGAGACAAAGTTCTGTAAAAACTAACCTGTTCACTATCATTTTATCAATACAGTTCTATTAACTAAAAAAAGATTGAGACCAAGACTTGTAAATGTGTGTGTTCAAATGTATATGTTTTAAATGTAATATAAAAAAACTGCTTTATGAGAAAATAGGAGAAACATGATGAAAAAGATCAAACACATTACTTGCCAGGGAGGGGAGGGAATGTGTGTGTGTGTGTGTGTATGTGTGAGGGGGGGGAGGGGGTTAATAGGGCTCTTACAGTAATTATTGTTAGGCACTACAACATACAGTCAAAGTCAAGGTGCTCAGTGCAAGAAATTATGCGGTATATTTTGGTTGAAAAATACAATTAATCTACTTAGTACTCTAATTACTACAAGACCTTAAAAAAAGATTTTTAACTTCTAGGAAAAGACACGAAAAAGGGTTTCAAGAATTAGTATAACATGAAATTAATTTAACACTTAAATCTTTTTAATTTTATAATGAGCTCTTTATGTATAATCATAATTATTCTATCTCTAAAATTCTTCAAACATAATGCACTATTTTTGCTGTTAGTAATTATCTTGCATCAAGTGCTATGGTCTATAATGACAGCTAGTAAAACATACCTTTTAGCAAGTCTTCCAGAACCTCTTCAACTCCTGCTGGAATCGTAAACTCCCCTCTACCAATATTCTCAAACAGTTTATAAATAGTGTCACCTTCAAAAGGATACTTCCCAGTTGTGATGTTATATCTGCAGTACAAAAATATTATACCAAATGGTTGAGTTGCTAGACACTGTACAGTACCCTGGAGATAAAGGAATCCAAAGATAAAATCTACCAAGAACTTAAAGTATTATCTAAATCAGCATAGCTGCATGCTTTTCTGGAACCATAGTTATAAATAGAAATTATGTAATTTACATTGTCCATTGCATCAAATGTCATTTATGATACATTAATTTACTTTGACACAATTCAAAGTGGGATTTGATAAACACAAACTTGTCTGTTATGAATATAAAATTTGAAGATACACAGAGTCCATTTCAATAGCACTGACCACGAGTTCTCTGTCTGACTTCAAACTTGTTTGCATATAGAAAGTTATTTTAAACTAGGAACGCCTAGCTACAAGTAGATTTGGATGGTGGGCTGAGCATATTACATCCCTACATTGGCTAAACAAAACAGCAGAATTTCAAAATTAGAGTTAACTTTAACTGAGAAATATGTAGAACTGTGCCTTTGAGATTTCAAAATATGCATAACAAAACTTTTCTCTACCATCAGCATAAATTAATGTCATTTTAAACCATTTTTAGCTTGTTGTATATAAATTATATTTATTTTAATTTATAAAAAAATTCTATTGAGGAAGACGGAAGAGTCAAAGCATTCTATTTAAGTTTATGAACAAAGAAGTTATTGGTATGCCTTCCTTTATTCTGCTTATATAATTAATATATAAATTATGTACAAAGTCATACAGTACATATCAGGTACACCTTCTAAAAAAGCTGCCTGACTTTTAGAACTTCACTTTGCCTCAGTTCTGAACTCAGCAAAATTCTAAAATTCGAGCACCTTTCATTAGACCTGAGATCTGAAACTTAGTCTAAAGAAATAAATATTTATTCAAAACAGTTAATAATATAATCAATGCATCCATAGACAAAATCATTTATAACCTAAAATGCAACTGTTCTGCAAACAGTAATCACTCAACAATTCTTCTACTTACAGTGTAACTCCAGAGGCCCAAATGTCAACTTTAAAACCTGAAAAAGTCTCAAGTCCATTTGCAATTTCAGGTGGCTGAAATGCTGGAGAACCTTGACTAGTTCGGCATGTATCATTTTCAGCAAATTCATTCAGACGCTGAGGGAGTTAATTGGTAGTGTACACAAATGTTTATTATTACATTCAGAATTTAGCATTCTTCATACAATATATTTTGCATTAGCCTGTGTCCATCTGTTCCAACCCCTCCCCCCTGTGGGAAAAATTTGGGGAGGAAACGCCTGTGATTTATCATCTCTAATCAAGTTCTGGCAATAATTTGCATATATAATGTCAGCATGTTTATCAAACACACACACTGCACACTGCTTGCTGTATAAATACTAATCCAAACTGTGCTACAGTTTTTTTTCCTTCTTGGCCTACTTTACAAATCATCAGCACGTAACACACTGGAAATCTGATTTATGTACAATACAAAGGATGAAGCAAGAATTGTTTCTTGTTTCACAGTCACAGAAAGAAGACCTAAACACACAGTCGCCATTCTCCAATCTGCAAGACCTCAGGAGCAGAAGTCAAAATAGCCTCTTCTTTTGTGAGATTATTTGAAGTTTCAATAAAAACAGGTATATATTTTAAGACTTTTGTCAGTTTTTGCCTTTTTATATTAAAATAAGCTCAACTGACTCGTACAATAAGCATGACTTGACACAAGGTCATTCAATAAAGAGTTAGGAGGGGGAAAATAACTCAAAACAATCGATCTGCTTTTCGAGCATTCGCAAATACACCAGACTAACTTCTAGATAATGTTCAGGTACAATTTCTCTTTGAATAGTAACCAGAATTTTGAGTGATTTGAAGAATTCACCAAAGCAGAATATTAGAACTTGTTTTTAGCAGTAAAATGTTGTATTCAATTAGTATAAAGTGTTTTGCAATTTATGCATCAGCAATTTTGCTTGCTGGCTGCAGGGTTTAGAAATTTGCAGTTTTTTAATTGTCTAGCCTGCCACACAACAGACTGGTGCCTTACCAACTGGGCTAACCAGGTGGTGGTGCCCATATAGTTTTATTATCAGCAGCTCAAATGTTTTTATAATCCTGTACATAAATTTATTGCCAAACAATTTAGTTTGATCATTTCTATTTTGAAGTGTGACACGTATTGTTTGCAATGCCAGTTGTCTCCATTCTCGACGAATACAATTGAGCAATGAATGAGAGGGGATCTGGCACTTCAACCAATACAGGTATTATAAAAGATCTGTTTATCAGCATTGCATTACACATGTCAAGTATTTCAAAATTTGCCGGTACCTCAGCAACTCCAAGATCTGATATCTTCAATGTGCCATCATTTGCTAATAACAGATTGCCTGGTTTAATGTTTGCATAATAGTTAAGTAAAACCAGTTATTAATATCATGATAATAATTCATTATCACTACTAAGAATACAAAAAGAGTACTTACTTAAACTAGGCAATTCTAGTTTTTCAACTGATGTCAAATATCTGAGCAAAAAGACTTGATATAATATTCTCTAATGCATTGAGTAATCATGAAGTTAGTGAGCTAAGTACATGGCCCAACTACTGTTAACAAGTGACAGCCTATACCCAGCTCACTAAAAGCTCATTAATGTTTGTTAAGTTTCCTTACATGTATGATCAGGTCAGGGGCTATAACTGTAGTACTGGAGCAGGTAATATTTGTAACTTTAGTCACAACTAAGAATACACATTTTAACACAGTTTCTGTACATAATTACACAAATATAAAAATTAAAGTTACAAACTAAAGACAAATTTTTTAATCATGATCACATACAGAATGATAAAAAAGTAAAATAACTTACAGCTGCTGCATGCAAGCTTTTCTATCCCCATTAACTAGTACTCATGATCAGGCTACTAAAAAGGGCAAAATAGTGCCAAGGTCATTACAATGATTACTCCTAAAACTATCTTCAGTTGTTTATTCTTAGTTGTGCACATAAAAGGATATCTTTGTGTACTATTCCTTGACAGTGTAAGTACTCCAATCCGTCCAGTAACTGACAAAAATACCTACAAAAGCAACAATCAAATGTTAATAACTTCATGTCACAAAAGAAAAAAAACAGTCTTAAAAATCACTTATATTTCTAATTTTTTTTTACCACAATTATATATAACAAATTTTTTGTACATCATTTTGATCTACCACTGAGATGCCCTGTATATATTCTCAACAATGTATCATGTTGTTAGCAGTCGAGTTCTCGATTTGAGTGGATGGATCAGATCATGCGGTTTGTCTGTCAGTCATTCTGCAGGACAGTTGCTTAGTATTACATGAAGTACAAACATTTATTGATCCAACTAAGGAAGCCCTATTGGAACTAGATCCAAATAAGGAAGCGCAGCCCCTGCCATATATTTTCAACAACGAATCATGTTGTCCCAAACTTGCTATTTTTCATTCAAAAAGTTTGGGAGAATTTTACTTTTAATTTCAGTAATTCTCTGTGTTTGATATTATATTATCATTTTCTCAGTATCAAAAGTCCTGTTTTATGTAAGAAGTTAGATGATAACTGGCAAGCAGTGAAAGTGAATGGGGTGAAGGCCATTAACAGTACATTTCTAAATGACATTACTGGGTATCCTACAATAGCTGGACAGCATTATCTTTACCTGTGGTAACATCTAGTAATTAAAAAATAAGTTTTAATTCAGAACATCAAGAACCTTGAATTGCCAAATCTAAATTCTAGAGCCTGTAGCTAAAACAGTCTATACAATAGTTAAGAGAGAGAGTGAAAGCGTTGCCTGGATAAACTTAACTCCCTTATGAGCAATCTAGATAGTCTTGACAAGGACTACATTATACACTTAATGTATAGTCCCCAGGGAAACAGTTAGTTTTGTTTTCCAAAGAGTCCTGGTTTTTCCAGAGATTAAGTCAAGGGAAACATTAGAACTCGTGAGAAAACAAAACTAACTTGTTTCCAAAGGGACTATAGCTATACATTAAATGCTTTGTTATATATTTAGACTTTCTCTTTTATTTACTTTTTTTGGTAATGTGTTCAGCACGCGGGCAACAACTGCACAATTGTATCCCGGTCGGGATACATTTGAATTTAATCAGGAACATGTGACCAGGAATCAACCAATCACAGTGCTCACCTTGTTGAGTGAAAGTCTAGGTATATAACAAATCAATTTATTTCAAAAACATCAATGGAACAGTGTATAACAAAAAATCTACAAGGCTGAATGTGGTCAATTTGCCTGTTTGCCACGAAACAGTTTCTTGGTAGTACTTATTAACACAATTAAAATAAATTTGTATCTCAATGTATTTCTGTTCTTAACTCCACACCTTAAAACTTTTAATAAAAATTTTGAGATGGGCTGATAAATGTGGGGGGAGGGGAGGGACTACATGTATAACCAAGTGGGTTTATATCCGGAATAATATTTATACATGGTAAATGGCAAATGGATGGGCTCATAGCCAGGGGAAGGGGTTTAAATCCTGGGGTTCTTTTACAGTATAAGGTCAAAACTTAATCTGAAATCAAAGTTACCTTAGATTTGATTTCAGATTAAGTTAATTTCACATTTTATGTATAAATTTAAGATTGATCATACATACCCATGTGCTTGCCAAATTGGCAGCTTATGATCTGCAACACTGTCAAGCATTTCCTGCAGTTCTCCAACACAGTACTCCATGATAACATATGTACAAATGATTAAGGTAAACAATAGCTTACAGTGAAAAATCTCACTCTTTGTAAGTACACCTCATCATTACCTCCCTCCCTACTTTATTTACTTCTATCTTGATTCAAGTATTCAAAGACATTAAAACCTCGAAGTCAAATCAGGCCAAAGTTTATACATGACCACCATTGATTCATAGTCAACAATAGGAAACTTAATGAATAATTAACAATTATTTGTCAAGACAGGGCTGATTGTTGTGTGAAGAATAACTTTGCAAATAGACAAGGTAGGCCTGATTTTAAATCTGCTGAAGCAAAGAGCACATCTCTTGAAAACAAGTATTTCAATCTGACTGCAAATTTCTAATGTTTTCTTAGTATTCCACCTTCTTAAATTTCATTCAATATCTTTGTCCAACAGTTTAAACTTGCAGCTATAGTCAGCCATTTTCTTTAATGCTAATAAGAAACTGTGGAACAGAACCAGACTTGCCCCAATTAACTCTAAGATCATGAAATGAAAATGGGGATGGATCAGCCACACACTCCACAAGCCTGCTTCTAACATCACCAGGCGGGCTGCCCCTTGACTGGAATCCACAAGGGAACCAGAAGGTGGGTCAACCAAAACAGATTTGGTGCAGAAGTGTTGACACCAAGGCAAGGGCGACCGGAAAGACAAAGACCGAGCTGAAGAGGGGTCTCGCAGAACTGCCACCAGTGGAGGAGTGCTGTTGCAGTCCTTTGTTCCCCAGGAAACTTAAAGGCACAGCAGTAATGCTGATAAGATATGATACCACTTTTCCAACAACTACTTCTATACCATCAAAATGACATCACTTATCCAATAACTGTGCATTCAAGACCAATCAGAGGCTGAGAAATATTTTTAAAGAATGATACTGTTCATATTATAATCAAATAATTGATTAAATAAAAAATACTAATTAAGTTGCAATTAAATAATCTACAGAAAACCTTGGGGCAAATGACTCCAAATGTGCTCATATGGCAGTATTCAACTAGATGCGTTCAAGGGCATTTTTAACAATATGTGAAGAGAAGGTTCAGGATAAATTCTGTACTGGGGCATACTTTATTAGGCATAAAGTTAAATAATGCTTTTAATTAGTAATGGGTATATTATATATTTAGGTTTTGGAGCAGGAATACGTTATATACTGTATAAGTGTGCCCCAAAACAGAAATTTTGCCAAAGGTTCAATTTGAAAACTTCGGTAAAGAACCATAAAATCAAAATTACCCTCGCCAACCCCTGTCTTCCTTATATGTCCTAATTACATGAAATTAAACTTGTAAACAAATCCTCAACTAGTAAACAGCAACTAACTGAAAAGGATATAACTTCTGCTTCTGTTCGTTGTATGAAACATCATATAGTTGGATAACGTTTTTATGCCGCAACCTTTTTAACAGTTGAATTTCTCTGTATGACAAACAAACAACAATGAAGTTGTGTCGTGAACAGGACGTGTTTATCCATAAAGATTTAAAAAGTTTAAATAAGTTCCACACTAATATTTCGGAAAAAGTGCAGTGCTAAATTTTTAAAACTTTAAAGCTCAACTATGAAAATACCTTTGAACGTTTAATTCTCCGTTAGGAATTCTACGAAGTTTGCGTTTCTTCATAATTTTCACAGCACACCGGCGTAAAGTCTCGGTGTCAAGCATTTCCTTGACCTTTCCGTACGACCCTTCACCCAGCAGATCACCCATAAGGTATTTTCCGATCAACTTAGCCTTCTTTCTCCGTGGCTGATAGATAATTTCTTCCGAGCCAAGAATGTTGTGGGGTGGAAATACGGACGTTTCATCGTCCAACCAACCCAATCCTCCGACTCCATCCACAAAATCTGAATCTTCCTCTCCAATCATAAAATGGGGAATTTGATGGTTTTCGGCCACCATTTGGTCCACAGCAGCAGTATCGGACATTTGCACACATCTGTACTAATTGCTGCACCAGATCCAAACTACACTTGTATCAAGTTCTTCATGTCAACCGGGAAGTTCTGTAGTTTTAATACTTGCCCAGATTTTTGTTACCCGGCCGCCATGTTTGTTTACGTCACGGAAGGACGTCATGTGACGTCAGTTAGTTTTGGTACCTAGTACCTAGTCCCTCGTCAATAAAAGAAAAAGATTTACGACTGCTACACCCTCTTCCTTCCCTTCACCATTCTTCCCAGCTCTTTCTTTCATTCTGGTGGCCCTAGATCGACAACACCAAATCAAAAACAACAGAATAGATATGTGTTGCCATGATTTCCTAAAGCTAAGGTTTATGATCTATCAGAATTATTCGTAGCTTTGGGCGGGGACCAAGAATAGATGTGTGCCGCTGTAAATACGGCAGTGATCGTTTTTATATAGGGTATCCAAATAGATTATAGTGCAAAGTTATTACAGCAGTTTTGAACTTATCAGTTAGGGGGGGGGGCCGTCGGAAAATCGATCTGATAACG
>JAOBRD020564357.1:0-16298 GCA_027575215.2 Hydrozoanthus sils | reverse complement strand
AAGGAAGAGAGGCTTGATGTTAGACTCATAAGTATTACCCCAAGCTATTAATGAATATATTAGAAAAGGATAAATAAAGAGCATAATATAAATCAACGAGTGTATTGATATCAACATAGTATCTAATTTTAGAAATTAACCCAATATTTTTTTGATTTTTTTCATAATATGTGCAACATGATATTTCCAACTGAGATGTAAGTCAAGCATTACTCCAAAAAAAAGCATTACTCGGACAAAAAAAGCGTATCTTAAAACAAAACCCGGCAACAGCTTAGTATGACTAATCATCACTTCCATAAAATCATTCCAAAAGTTTACACAGCAGTGCGTTGAAAGATGTCTGTATTGTCCCCTCTTTTGCAAACGAGGTTAAGTTGACACAATTTTCTCAAACCTAAGTTGAAAAAAAATAGCCGTTTTCACATAATAGAAGGCGGACAAGTCGTCTCTTTCGAACAAGTCGTCTGAGATCGACGAACACGATTCCGGACGAACAAGTTGTCTGAAGTTGACCGTCTGTTTGTTCGTCTTTTCAAACGATCTTCGGTTCGTCTAAGCGAACAAATCGACCATAAATTCACATCTGTCGAACAAACAAATGAACAAGTTGACCGTGTATCAAGGAAGGAGAATTGCACCAGCATAGGGCGACATTTATCTGTTTGTACGTCAGATGTACGTGTGGTGTGAATTTATGACGGCCAAAGTACAAAGTCAGGTGGCACGTAGAGATTTCATTAGCCGTGTCTGGAAGCGAGCATGGCGGCTGGACGAAATGACTTTGGTTGAAAAGGGGAAAAATGTGTTCAAGACAACAATTTGAAAGTAAATATCGATGACAATACTGTTTTCATTGGAGATTTGGTAGCAGAAAATATCGCAGAATCTAATCTGCTGCTATTAATGGAACTGATTTGTGTTCAACATCTTGTTGCGAGTATAGAAGAAAGTGAACAAGGTTCCCATAGCAATTCCTCTAAAAGTCGAAGTTTTTCAGAGCAGTGTCACAAGTCGCCGATGACACGGACAGGTATGTCGGACACGCCATATTTGGTCATCCTTGACCCATGACTTTGTTAATGAATTCTTGATCTTCATTTTTTCCTTTATAGTTTTGGATAGAAAGTAAGTTGTGTAAAATATGTTTATCTGAAAATATTTTAGGCCAGATGGAGCCGCAATAGTACGAACGTATAACCAACTCCTTCAAAAACTGAAGATCATTGGTAACACGTTTCGCACGGGACAAGTTACCGCAAATGGCTATCAAATCGTTGCTGGCGTGACTGACGCGTTGTGGTACACTGGTTCGCATTGGAAAAAAGTTGGTTCAATGGCAATTGCGATATCGGAGTATTTTGCCGACGCGACAGGCTCAACTCAGTACTGGAGTACTCCGACGTAGAGAACACCAAAAATGAAATTTTAAATGCTTGTTTATATAAGGAAAATTGCTGGTTAATGGTTTACAATATACTTTAAGCTTTAATTGTGGGTACGTTTTGCAAGCCACATGTGAGTGTAAATGCATGTTTTGTGTGTGTAATGTTTTATGTAAAGTTAAGTAATTCTTTTGTATCTTATATGCATTTGTTTGGTTGTATGTATTTATTGTTGTCGATCGGCTGGCAGCTGTCACCAGACCACATTTGCGCAAGTTTACAGTTTCTGTGATGGTCTAGAGATCTACCATGGTCCAGAGTTGATGAACTAAGGAAGCAGTGATAGAACTGTCAGGCCAGTTTCCAAGAGGTGTACAGACAAGGGGAACAACCATTGGTCCAGAGCAGCTTTGAAATTGGCAAGAAGAGAAGGGTAGCAAGATAAGCTAGTTCAGGACTACTAGCGTTGACTCGGCTAAGAGCAGTCTAGCTAGAAAACCTTAAGTGTTTTGTTTTAATTTTGTTTGAAATCGTTATGGTTACATATGTAAGTGTTTAGTGTGTGAAAACATGACATTTTGTGATGGATTCTCAATAAATTAAGTAATTTCTTAAATTTGTTAGTCTCCTGCGTCTACTTCTATTTTTATTTCGTTCCCCAGAATGTTTTCTCCAACGAAAAACAACTATAAAACAATTTTTTAAAAAGTGTCTGGCTCTATGATATTAACTTTCATATATTTAACTTCACACATAACACGCCAATTCTGTGTGTGTAAATATATGGAGTTAAACCCCTCTATAAGACGGACGTCTTCGGGACTGGTCCTTAACTGTCCGTCTTAGAGAGGTGTCTGTCTTAAGGCCTCTACACACAAGCCGATTTGTTGTCGTGAAGCTCCCGATTTTTTGACGCTGACAAAAAAACGGCCCGTATGTGGTAGTTCCCGACAAGTTTCAGACAAGATTTTTTGTCAGGAACAGAGATTGTGCATGTTTGATTTTAAAAAAGTCGGCCAATAAAAAATCGGTACGTGTGTGGCGGATTCAGATAAATTGTCGGGAACAGAGCTTGGTTTCACCAATCACTGAGCCGAATGCATCACGTGGGAAGATTAAAGATGGCGACAACAGTCGTATTAGCATAGGTGAGGAAGTTACAGTTTCAGAAGATCTTTAAAATAATAATGGTGCTATAAGGACTTTAGAAAAAGAAGATCTTGTCGAAGCAAGGCCATTTCTCTACGATATTACCTCAAACGACTACAGCAATAGAAACAAGAAAGCAAAAGCATGGGCTGAAATTACAAATCATAATAGTTTCCATCTTCACAAGTTGACTGGCAGAGCGACAGTGAAAGTATCACGCTCCGTTGCCCACGACAAAAAATCGGTGCGTGTGTGGCAGCTTTTATTTTCAGACAAATTATCGGCGTCAAAAAATCGGGAGCTTCGCGACAAAAATCCGGCTCGTGTGTAGCGGCCTTAATGGAGACTTGAAATACAGTAAAGGACTGCATGGGAAAACGGCATGGGCCAAGATTTGGTGTCCGTTTTATAGAAGTGTCCGTCTTATAGAGACTTAAAATACAGTAAACGACTACATGCGAGAACAGCAGGTACCGAGATTTGGTGGCCGTTTAATAGAGATGTCCGTCTTGAGGGGTTCGCCTGTATGACTGTGACATTGTCACTAGTATATGTTATTACAATTAATATCAGTAATTTCTAATGTAAGCTTTAAAATTTTTAAAAGTCATTTGCCGTTCAACTTGCCCAGATCAGTTTAAGTTTTTTTTTTCAGGTTGGTGGATTTTTGTAAGTACATCAGAAAACGAGTTAAAAAGCACAAGACGCGAAACCAGTTTTTTGATTTTCAAAAAGACTACTATAAAATCGTTGGCTTGCCAAGTTTGAAAAACAAACGATGATAAACCGCCCAGATTAAATTCGGGAGGGGCTGGGGCAAGACGTATGTAACTAAAATCGTCATATTGTTTGCACTTCGGAGGGGACACTTTTTGTGAGAAAAATTCAAAACTCAACAAGACATGTTGGCGTATTTTCGTCGTATTTTTTTCAAACTTGACAAACCTATAAAAAAAACTTTCTGAATGCAAGGCCACATAACTCTCAATTCCACGGTATGGTAAAGTTATTGGCCTTACCGTGGAATTGCGAGTAGTATGGCCTTGCGTTCAGAAAGTTTTTTTATTAATAATACTATGTTTATAGTACTCTTATTGAAAATCGAAAAGCTGGTTTCGTGTCAAATGGTCTTTGTAAGCGATTAGATTGAACTGGGATTTTTAACTTAAACTTGTGTGTCCGATTGAGTCAGCATTGAAGCGACTGTTATGATAATGCAATAAAGACTGGAGCAGAGTAACACTATTTTCCGTCCTAACTTCATAGCTGTTTGTATCTTTTTACAGCAAGAAACATAGAATATGGCGGAATCAAAGCCACAAGAGATAGTTATTGAGGTAGGTAATTCAAAGGGTAACAACTTTTTCTCCCAGGAAGAGTCGGTTTAGTATATCACTGAAGAAGATTTTAGAACGAAAAGCGACCTCGATAGGTGAGGGTGTGAATGGGAGAACTTCCTTGATATTTAGCTTATTGCGGAGATTGCAACAGATGTTTTAGCTGATTTCTGAGAATGGATGATCAGAACAGTATCTGATTATAGAAAATCGAACAGAAAATTAGCTGATTACCGACAATCGAACAGAAGTTAGCCGATAACAGAGAATGGAACAGAAATTTGGCTGATTACCATACAAGAAACGAACAGAAAATTAGCTGATTAAAAAGAATCAAACAGCAAAGTAAACGATAGCCGAGAACGAACAAAAAACTACCCGATAACCGAGAATCAAACAGAAAATCAGCCGATTTCTGACAGTCGACCAAAGTGGTAACTGCCTACTGAGAATCGAGCAGAAAATTGGCTGGTTATCGAGAATAGAACAGAAAATTAGCTGATTGCTAAGGATCGAAGAGAAAATTAGTTGATTAATTACTGAGAGTGGACCAAACTGGTAACTGCCCACTGAAAGTCGAACCGAAAATCAGCTGATTACCAAGAACCGAACCAAAAATCAGCTGATTACCAAGAATCGAACCAAAAATTAGCTTTTTACCAAGAACCGAACCAAAACTTAGCTGATTACCAAGAGCCGAACCGAAACTTAGCTGATTACCAAGAACCGAAAATTAACTGATTACCAAGGATCGAGCAGAAAATTAGCTGATTACCCAGAATCAAACAGAAAATTAGCTGATTACCAAGAATAAAACAGAAAATTAGCTAATTACCAAGAATTGAGCAGAAAATTAGCTGATTATCAAGAACCGAACAGAAAATCAGCTGATTACCAAAAATAAAACCGAAAGTTAGCTGATTACCAAGAACCAAACCAAAAATTAGCTGATTACCAAGAAGCGAACCGAAAATTAGCTGACTATCAAGAATCGAACAGAAAATTAGCTGATTACCAAGAACCGAACCGAAAATTAGCTGACTATCAAGAATCGAAACGAAAATTAGCTCACTATCAAGAACCAAACCGAAAATCAGCTGATTACCAAGAACCGAACCGAAAATCAGCTGATTACCAAGAACCAAACTGAAAATTAGCTGATTACCAAGGACCGAACTGAAAATTAGCTGATTACTAAGGATCGAAAAGAAAATTAGTTGATTAATTACTGAGAGTGGACCAAACTGGTAACTGACCACAGTCGAACAGAAAATCAGCTGATTACCAAGGACCAAACCAAAGATTAGCTGATTACCAAGAACCGAACCGAAAATTAGCTGATTACCAAGAACCGAACCGAAAATCAGCTGATTACCAAGAACCAAACTGAAAATTAGCTGATTACCAAGGACCGAACTGAAAATTAGCTGATTACTAAGGATCGAAAAGAAAATTAGTTGATTAATTACTGAGAGTGGACCAAACTGGTAACTGACCACAGTCGAACAGAAAATCAGCTGATTACCAAGAACCAAACCAAAGATTAGCTGATTACCAAGAACCGAACCGAAAATTAGCTGATTACCAAGAACCGAACCGAAAATTAGCTGATTATCAAGAATCGAACCGAAAATCAGCTGATTACAAATAACCAAACCGAAAATCAGCTGATTACCAAGAACCGAACCGAAGATTAGCTGATTATCAAGAACCGAACCGAAAATCAGCTGATTACCAAGAACCGAACCGAAAATCAGCTGATTACCAAGAACTAAACCGAAAGTTAGCTGATTTCCAAGAACCGAACCGAAAATTAGCTGAACACTAAGGATCGAAGAGAAAATTAGTTGATTAATTACTGAGAGTGGACCAAACTGGTAACTGACCACAGTCGAACCGAAAATCAGCTGATTACCAAGAACCGAACCGAAAATTAGCTGATTATCAAGAATCGAGCTGAAAATCAGCTGATTACCAATAACCAAACCGAAAATCAGCTGATTACCAAGAACCGAACCGAAGATTAGCTGATTACCAAGAATCGAACCGAAAATTAGCTGATTATCAAGAATCGAACCAAAAATTAGCTGATTACCAAGAATCGAACCTAACTGATTACGAAGAGTCGAGCAGAAAATTAGCTGACTACCAAGAACCAAATAGAAAATCAGCTAATTACCAAGAACCGAACCGAAAATTAGCTGATTACCAAGAACCGAACCTAACTGATTACGAAGAATTGAGCAGAAAATTAGCTGACTACCAAGAACCAAATAGAAAATAAGCTGACTACCAAGAACCGAACCGAAAATCAGCTGATTACCAAGAATCGAACCGAAAATCAGCTGATTACTAAGGATCGAACCTAACTGATTACCAAGAATCGAACAGAAAATTATCTGATTACCAAGAATAAGACCAAAAATTTACTGATTTCCAAGAACCGAACCAAAAATTAGCTGATTACTCAGATTCGAACAGACAGTTAGCTAATAACTAACAATCGAAGAAATAATTAAGCTGATTGCCAAGAATCGAACAGAAAATTAGCTGATTACCAAGAACCGAACCGAAAATTAGCTGATTATCAAGAATCGAGCTGAAAATCAGCTGATTACCAATAACCAAACCGAAAATCAGCTGATTACCAAGAACCGAACCGAAGATTAGCTGATTACCAAGAATCGAACCGAAAATTAGCTGATTATCAAGAATCGAACCAAAAATTAGCTGATTACCAAGAATCGAACCTAACTGATTACGAAGAGTCGAGCAGAAAATTAGCTGACTACCAAGAACCAAATAGAAAATAAGCTGGCTACCAAGAACCGAACCGAAAATCAGCTGATTACCAAGAATCGAACCGAAAATCAGCTGATTACTAAGAATCGAACCTAACTGATTACCAAGAATTGAACAGAAAATTATCTGATTACCAAGAATGAGACCAAAAATTAACTGATTTCCAAGAACCGAACCAAAAATTAGCTGATTACCCAGATTCGAA
The DNA here is from genome assembly GCA_027575215.2 of Hydrozoanthus sils. NCBI lineage: Eukaryota > Metazoa > Cnidaria > Anthozoa > Zoantharia > Hydrozoanthidae > Hydrozoanthus > Hydrozoanthus sils. Next base: position 9,420 of record JAOBRD020564357.1, on the reverse strand, counting down.
CAGACAGTTAGCTAATAACCGACAATCGAAGAAATAATTAAGCTGATTTCCAAGAATCGAACAGAAAATTAGCTGATAACGAGAATCGAACTGAAAATTAGCTGATTACCGAAAATCGAACAAAAAAATCATTTGACTACCGACAACCTAAGAAATTGGTAACTGGTTACCGATTGCTGGGTCCCCCCATAGAAGGTCGTAAGTACCAGAACCCAGTTGTTCAAAGACAGCGCCAATTAGCAATAACCCGACCCTAAGTTCTTGCTTCTAGCCTAACAGAGACTTATTTGAGCTGTTATTTTGGAACCTAAAAGAAAGAATTACTGCTTGAATTTTTAACCAAGGGTTAAACTTGACCAGCCTTTTAACAACCCAGCCAAGGGGCTATACCAATCTAAAAGCTTTAAAGATGTGTTGGGCTGGTTCGTTCTCTCTCTCTGCTACTGTAGTTGCTTCGGTAGTTCAGTGGTTAGAGCGCCTGCCATGTGATCGGGGTGTCGTGGGTTCGATTCCCGCTCGGAGCAGTTTGGGTTTTTTCTTTCTTGGTTTCTGGTACACTTGCTTTTGCTAGATCAGAGCATGTCAAAGTTTGAGCTCTCTGAAAATGAGCACGTTGCTCGAATCATGCAACAGTTCCAGAGGTAACAGGATTAACTTGGCAAAGAGGAGCTCAATCAATGACGTCACTGTTTACATTTTCTCTATTAACATAAATCAAACTTTAACATTGAGACAAAACTCGATAGAGTTTGCAAAGTTGAACAATCATTGAAAGTTCTAGTTCGATACATAGAATACTCTGAGAGAAACAAGGCTTCCAAAGTTGTTCAAAATTACAAAGACTGTATTGCTGGGCGGCAATTCAAGAGTTGCCTCAACTTCGTACAATTTTCTACATTTTGAAGTTTTGAAAGGCTCATTTCTCCAAAAGTATCCAACGTATCAGGCTAAAACTTTAAGAGATTACTAACTGCATATCGAATTTTTGACTTGTTTTGCTGGAATGTGGAAGTTGGATCTATGCTTTTGTTATGCAAACAATTAAATCCACCTATTCTTTTCACCGTTTTCTGATCGTACCTCAAGTTTCTCACTGCCCTTAGTTTACCTGTAGATTGCCCTCGTGTTTCGTTATTTTCTAGGTTACTGATCCAGCTGCCGAGCTGATGGCCCCAGTGACAGAACCGATGACTCTGGTATGATTGATGTGTCGCTAAGCGCCGTCAAATAATCAACATTACTTAAAGCTAAAACCACATTACTCACTGTTGTTAAAGCTGATATTATGACACAAATATACTCAACAATTATACTATAACTTACCGTAAACGCTCTAATAAGCTCCCCCGGGGGGGGGGGGGAGCGCTGATTTATTTTTAGACCTTCCAGAGTGGGGGACTTAATAGAGAGGGGGTCCTATTTTTAAACTGTCAATAGCCAAGGCAGAAACATAACAAAGTCTGGATACCAAACAGATATAATAGTAACTAGTACCTCTGGTGTTATAATCAGCCCTATTAAAAAACTGTAACATATATAACCGTTGACAAAATGTATTTTTTATACAGAACGCCTTATGTTTTAGCTCAATCATCTCTATATTGGAGAAGGGGGAGGGGGCTTTTTAGAGAGGGGGGGAGTACTACAGCGTTTATAGTAGATATACTTTCCGAGAGAGAAAAGAGAAACTCTGGCCAAGAAACTTTTAACACCGTGTAACTCATGATTGGAACCCAACCCCCCTTCCCCTCTCTCAATCCCCCATTCGTTAGAAATCCCAAACCGAAGAATCTTTCGTCAAGTTTTAAGCATTTTCTTAAAGAGCATATGACACGAGATTAACCAAGTAATTACCAGCAAAAGCCAGCTTGTTTTAAAATTTTACAGGACCAACGAAGCGCGAAATACAATGAGCCGCCCATTAACGAACGTGATTTCCGGTTGGCAATAGTCTCTCTCCTGTTCTGTCCGCTGATTGGTCTGCTCGCAGTGGTTATGGCCCTCGTGGTGAGTTAAATGCTTGCATGTGTAGAACCATGCGTGGCGCCTGCTAAGATCAAAGATTAATTACGTTTTTTCAAAGATACTTGAATATACCATTAACGTACTATGATATATACTGATTAGAACAAATTGAATGTAGCTCACCGGGTATTCGATGTTTTTAAATTCGGAATGCGAAGCATTTCGAATTTATTGTGATAGTTGAGAAAAAGTCATCGTAAACTTTTGCACGTGCTCAGAGCGTGATTGAGGCATGTTCGTTAGCACGAATGACGCGCGGTGCAGGCTGGGAACTGACGGGCAGTAGTTAATTACGTGAGCGATGTTGAGTTTAGTTTTGTAGGAGAACCGAAAAGTTTGAAGTACAATTTTATTTGCTGTTTGCGGTTAAAACATCTTCAAGTTTCATCTTTCTAGGGAGAAAATAGTATATCGGGGAACGAATTAAAAATACAATTAAGACACAGGAGACCAAGGAATTTGAGAAATAGGTTAATCTATTGAAAATCTACTACAAATCCCAGCTGGATGTCGTACTTTCACCTTCTAGTCTACCACTCACACACACACTTGAAAGAACTCAAATGCGTGTGTGTTTCATGTTTAAAATCACAGAACGCTTTTTGTTTTTCCAGAGAATAAAAATGAAACTGTACAACACTTTAATACTAAACGCAACCTGTTTAATAGCTACAATTAACTTTAAAAAAATAATGCATAGAAAAAGAACTATTGCCGCATAATCTAGAAATCTAGATTTTCAAAAACAAACTTTTGCCTAGGTTGTAGAAATCTAGATTTTCAAAAAAAAAAAAGAACTATTGCCTCATAATCTAGATTTCATCGTCTTGGACTACTAAAGTACTTGTCCAATCTATTCGCCTTCTGGCTGTTCCGGCCGGGATGAAGTTTCGAAACAAACTAAACGCACCTTTCAAAGTTTTTGTTCCTTTCAGACTTGCTGAACGGATTTGTTCAATTCATAGCATAAAATTATAGGTTTATTTTGTCTTGGAAATCGATCAGAAAGGTTGATAATTCGTGTCAAATTTGTCTACTCTACTGTACTTTTTACAGAACTTCTCCAAATTGTGCATTTATGTGATTTTTGTTTTGTTTTGCTGATTATGCGATGGATGCAGCAAGAAATCAACTGTGCAACATTATTTTGACAAAAATCTATTCGACGGCAACGTAAAAAAGTCTGGCCCAAATTGTTGCTAAAAGGATAGGGTTTTGGCTGACCCTGCGGCTACGGGTAATGTTTCTAACACATTTGCTTACATTTTGGACAAATCCATTGCATTGTGAATTGACCCAAGGAGTCCTTTGATTTTTTTAGTGTGCTGGTGTCTATAAAACCGAAAGCTTAGGAGTTGTGTTAGTTAACAGAAAACAACTTTTGGTTTTGTGTATACAGTAACTGTCCTTTAATAGTCGTATACAAATCATCAGTATTTACTACACAAGTGAATATCCATTTTCGCGCGTTTTGATTGGTTAACTCGGATTACTCGGAGGTAAAATATCCAGTGCTATTTACCTCCGAGCAGCGAAAGAGACGGAAACAAAATGGCTTCCCGGTTCGCTTCAGTTACCTAAGAGGAAATAACCTCAGTAAATGATGAAGGTATCCCCAAAAACACAAAATTGGCAACAAAATTTGTTTTGTCAGTATTTAATAGTAAGTAAATCAACCATTCCTGACTTATAATTGTCATGTGACTTCTACTTGATAGCGCGACGGCGCGCGTAAATATTTTTGTAAAATAGCCTGAATACTTGTGTTTTTGTCGGTGCATTGCCAAAATTAAAGTATTTTTTGGTTCATTGTTTATTCAACTTGTGTGGTATATACTAAAACAATTATTCACCTCCACTTCAGTGAATAATTGTTAAATATTGAAAGTGCCGGTGAAAAACTGACATGCAATATCACTTTTCTATAAACTGAGATCAATTGATTTTTTGTAAACCTAAACTGATTGTCATCTGAAGGTATTCCAGGTTTAACATCACGAATTTCGTTTTTTTTTCAGAGCAAACAGAGATTTGAAAAAGGCAGAAAGAAACGCGCACATGATGATGCCAGGGACTCAAAATTCTCTGCCATATTCGCCATCGGCGCGGGAATTACAATCGGTTTTTTCTTCTTCTTTCTCTATGTACTCGTTCCTCTCTTTTAAAACAAAACGAGTCAAAACAAAGCAAAAAATAATAATAATGCATCGTATACTTGTATACAAACGTTGACATTCGGTTGAAGCTAACTGTTTTACTGGTTTATTATGTATTTTAATTGTGACTGTTTTATTAATTATAAGTCGAAAACGTTATTACTTCTTTGATGTAATACACACCTTTTTTTATAAGAACACAATTATAAGAAACAACAAAGTTTAAGTTTGCCCAAAAATTAAGATCAAGCTAATGACAGTCGAGGTTCGGCTTCAGAAGCGAATATAGTTGCAACGCCAAGTTTTACTAAGAATACAGCACATCACGTCATTACATGTGGCGTTTTCATGCAGGCCTTTCTAATGTTAGAAACACTGAGTAAGCAGAGAATCTAGAAAATCAAAGCTGTTCCACTCGTCAGTTTATGACAGTGCCAAATTGTACTGATACGGAAATAAAAAACTTAACCCGTTGAAATAAGGTTAACTTTATAACAGCATTCAGCAATAAAACAATGATTGAAACAAAGATCTAAGAACGATTGAGGCTAAACTTCCGAACAAGAAACGTACCTCGGCCAAAATTTACTGGTTCTTATAAAAAAGCGTGTAAATGAGGATCTTGCAAGAACAAGAGATAGCACGTAGTAATATTTGAAATAACATTCTTAGAAGTATATATATTATCCGAGACATCTATCCCCTTGAAGCTCGGCACAAGCCAAAGAGAACCTTGTTCAGAGATGCCAACCTACGAGCTTCAAACTGCGCGAAGTTGTTTTGGGGGTCTAGAAGTTTACTGTATACTGTTCACATTGCCTCGCATCGGTAATCCTTCTCAATTAACCCATATCACGTGTGGTGGAAGTCTAGCAAGGTAGTAAAAAATCAGAACACTGCTCATATTATATTAGTTTATGTTGCATTGTATTTTAATGAGTCAGGAACAAATCAACGAACAGCATACTGTTGCAGTTACAGTTGTAAACTTTTTAATTATCTAAATTTTCTTTAAAAATGCGGGAGATTTCTGTAAAATGCGGGAGAGCGGGAGATCGAGCGAAAACGCGTAAGTCTCCCGCAAAATGCGGGAGAGTTGGCATCTCAGCTTGTTCTTTTTTTTTTTTTTTTTTGCGCCATTATACATTACCGTACAATCTTCTAAACATGCGTGGATTTGGTGTATCGACGCGGCAAAAAAATCCCGGCTCCCGATATTTAATTTAGCATTTTGTCAAGCGAGCCGAGGAGTCTAAAAAGGAACACCAGATCACAAAAGACTAAAGGTATGAGTATTTTTCAATTTTAAATTTTATGTTATTTCAATTTGCTTGCTTAGTCAATATTTATTATGTAGCTTCGTATTTATTGTTGCAGAAAAAACCCTTGTACAGGACGCCTCAGTTTATCTGAAAAGTATGCATGCTCGTTTGTATGTATGTAAATATGGTTCAATTTTACCCTGGGTTTAAAATTTATTTTCATTTGTAATTGCCTTTGGTAATGAGTTTGAAACAAAGGAAAACAAAATTTGAACCAATGACAAAATTGAACCACATACATCATATATACCTTTGTAGAGGATATTCTGACGTGGCCGCGCGGGATACAAACTTTATCTTCGAGTGCTGAAAATATCTCTCGCGAGTGAGCGAAGCAAAGCAGTGAAAGAAACTTTAATTTCAGTACGAGAAGACAAAATACGTATCCCGCGCGGCTGTGTAGTGTTCTGTTTATTTAACAGTAGCACAATAGATACTGATCAAACACAACTTCTTCAAAAGACCCGGACGTACGTCTGAGCGGGAAGCTCTCTTGTAATTGGCTAATCATGTTAGTAACCATGGCGACACCAGTATCCCCACACGTGAAAGATAAAAATAGTATTTTCACTACCCGCGGTGAAGATACGGTAAACTCGATTGCGTCTATATATTCGAACCGTGTTAATTGGTTGAGTCTCGAGTTGAGTCACCCAGATGAAGCTGGAGCATTTTTAAACATGGTCGAAACACAGACGCGATCGGGTTTTCTGGTTTCTCAGTTGTCGTGTGTTTATTGTGCTATGGCTGCACGCGGGAAATTTGTAGAGCACGAGAGAAGCGCTACATCTTCCCCAACTGCCCCCTTTCGTTAGCCTGCGTTGCGGCCGTTTCTTACAGCTAAAAGAGAGAACAATCTTCAATCGAGGTAGCTGCCAAGTTGAACGCGCGAGCAAAATAAAAGCCAGCTCGCGCGTTCAACATGGCAGCTTGCTTGATTGACGATTGTGCAATAACACGCACTGACTTTACTGGAGGTTTATTATAAGAAAGGGTAATCCCCACGTAAAGTTTTTAGACATACTGTTACTTTGTGTGCCTTTATTAACTTGTCAGGCGTTGTGAAACGCGTGTAGAGTGTCCGGTTTGGGCTTGGTGGTTCTTAGCCTCACTAATAATTTTGCGGAAGAAAACTGACAGACATAAGTCATTTTCACACACATGCGCAGTTCGTATATCCCACAGTTTTGACGGGCCATGGGTCTTGCAAATGTTATGGTTTCCGAGATATAAAACTGTCTTTGCCTTTTTGCAGTAATTCATAATGATTTGCAGTGTTTGTTTCCTATTGTTTTGTCTGGGCGACAGAATTCGGTGACATTTATAAGACCTGTTGCCCGCCAAAACAGTTGGGTGTACACACTGCGCATGAGTATGAAAGTGCCTAGTTAAGTTCGAAGATATTCACCCCCCGGGAATGAGCGTTAACTGCTGAAGATGAACTATAAATTCTCCCAAACTAGTTCAGACGCGCAGTGGGGGTAGCTAGATAGAAGGCTTTAGCCGCCCCAATAGTTTTCCAAATATTTCCGAAAATATTAGAGCAAAAAAATTTTAAACAGTTCCGATCCGAATGTATTTGCTTCCAGGAAGGAAAGGAACTTACGGAGCAAGATCTCCATTGTGCCGGGTTACAAAATAAATTCACTGTTGTTTCGTTAAAACCAACGAGAAATTGAGAAAACGAAGCACTTTTTTGACAAAATTGGAAGCATTTTCAGCATTTTTAGAGGCTTTAAATTTCATGATTTTCCACGGAAGCAGCCCCAATCCAAAAAATGCTGCGTGGCCCCCGTTGGTTGGGAGAAATCAATCAATACAATTGAAATTGCATTATGTGCTTGTACAGTGTGATAGTTCTCTGGCAACTTAGTTGGGTGACACTTTTTGACACTTAAATAATTAAGTTTCTCTGTATTGTATTTCGCCTGAGCCGTTCAGCTCCAGTTCAACTACTAGGTACCGCCTGCAAACGAGCGTTAGAGAATTTAGCCAGTTTTGTTCTGTAATGAAAAAACCTACCGATTTGTTGTAATAAACAACTCAAAGTGTGTTCTTTCGTATCTGCAAGCGAATATTGTGTTACGAACAATGCAACGCGTGACATTTTTCGACTTGTAAATACAAAGAGGTTTTAAATTGGATTTATGCTAAGTGTCAATCCAGGACATCTTGTTTTCGCCTTCGCGTCGGCGGAACGTGTTTGGTTTGGACAAGCAGCAAGACTGAAAAGCAACAAGTAAGTAACTGCAGTTGCAGGCTGATTTTTCCAAGTGTTCAAAGACTGTACTCATTGCCAAAAGCATGTTTTTTCACTAGAGACACAAAGTCTCTCTCGCGTAAGAATATCTGCGATTCGATTTCAACCTCTTCGTCTTCGAGCTAGGAACTCGTTTCACATTTTATAGAGCACATTCAAAATGGACTTTATATTTTTGAATCAGTGCTGGGTGAACGTTGTTTTCCAGTTTAGCAAGAGTATTTTCTTTTCTGGACTATGAGTAGTTGGAGTGGAGCTGTTCTGAATGGTGTTGTGAATGAAGAGTGAACGGGGATATTTCTTGGTAGTTTGACAATTCAAGCAGGAGATACAAAGATATAGACAACGACAGTTTCTTCAATCATCAAATAGAACGAAATACTGAAAATTTTCTCGAGACATATTGTGAGTGAGACTAGCTGCAGGAAAAGCTTTCCTTATTAATATGAGATGATGAAACTAAAAACATGTTTTCAGAAATGATAATTAAAATAGCTGGCAGTCACAGGTTAATTTGTTCTTGTTTATCTTGTCGGGTCACGTCGCGTTCGGCATTACGTCAGGCTGTTCAGTTATCTTATGTTGTGTACCTTTATATAATCCATTAAGAATCAGATGATATCGAACATGGCGCAAAAGAGTCTGAATCTTTCCTCGTCGTTTTTTCGAATCCAGTCTGTACAAACCAAGCAAAGAAAATCATATTTTGTCTGTGTGATACTGAAAAGGTTCAACGCACGCTTTTTTTTATAAGATCAACTACAACGAGGCTCAGATCAGCCAAAATTTAAGAATAATTTAAGAACAAGCTGAGGTTTGGGCTCGACAGCTGATTTTTTTTAAACCGGCTTTACTGAACTTCAATCTTTAACTGAACAAGACAGAATGAGAAAAAAAGATGATTTGCAGCCTTAATCCTGAAATAATCCTTAAAAAATGACTCGGCGAATCCATGAGGCATGACAAATGCACGAGCATGAATTGATGAAAAACAAACCCGCCGAGGCTGATTCGTTTTCCAATAGATGTATGGCAGTTTTAATTCTATTGAAACCACACATAGAAATAAGATTTATTAAAGGACAATTTAAGGCCCGATTCGCCGAAATATTAAAAACAATGAACCTCGACCAAATTTACTGGTGTAAGCGTAGTCGAATGTCGGAATGAACGCGAGGTGCAACTTGGAACCCCAATTTTTTTTTTATATTATTTATGTATGACAAACTTGTGCTAGTGGCAGCAGTGGTAAGGATGTGAATCCCAATTAAAAATGTTAATTCAACTGCAATGGTGATGAGGAATAATGAATGATTTCTAAATCTGCTAAGCTATGGTTCAAATATTTTTTCTGTATATCATTTGGTAGTTGAATTCTAAACCAAACACATCTCTAGCCCCTGTTTTGGAAACGGTAGTCGTGCCTTCTAAATAGCCAAAGAGAACATATCTCGTTTATCTCGCGCATAACTCATCTTACTTTGGTGCATGTGTGAAGGTTTTTAATTAAAAGGTTAATCTGTTTAAAAATATTGTCCTACGTATACCGCGCGTTGGACATTGTTCCGTGCTCAACAGTGGATTAAGCCATCAAAACTGATATTGAGCTTCAAGGCAGAAAGGGGAAGGTGGGGGGAGGGGGGGGGGGGGTTTTGGA
>JAOBRD020564247.1:0-16300 GCA_027575215.2 Hydrozoanthus sils | reverse complement strand
CCCCCCCCCCCCCCCAAGGAGGTCAGTACAAACTGATTACCACTGATGCAACTAAGATCAAATATACCCACCTGGGGATGGTTGTTTGAAAGCTGATTAACTTTAAACCTATGGTTGTCATGGTAATTAACCTTGAATTAGGGCTAGTAATTGTCTTTTGATCAACTGGGCCCTGGGCCCAGTACTAACTCAAGCTCAATTCTTAACCTACATTCTTGTTTCGAACCTTACGCACAGAGATTGATTTGAGCTGTATTAAGGAAATTTTTTCCATGGAAAATTTAAATGGTATTTTATAATAACTGTTAACCTTTCCTAAGAGAAGAGTTTGAATTTTGGCTTAACCCAGCCTTTGAACAACCCAGCTCAAAACATGCTGACGTAACGTTATGTTGTGGCAGACACGAAGTCTCCAGCAGATAACATTTGGACGAACATGGCGAATGAAAAACAGAAACTCAATGAGTGGGAGGGCATTATTGGCAGCCAGTCTTTTACTTCAGTGCGCGAGAAGTATTGTAATAGACAAGCAAATATCGTTTTGTCAGATAGAACAGTGAAAACGGGATGGATATACACAATTGATCCTGTTTCTCACAGTATCGTACTACTACTTGTACAAGGTTCTGAAAATGGGAGATCGTTTTCTCAGCTAAGCATTTTGTGTGCTCAGGCAATAAAAGAAGTCATTATATTGGAAGGCAGTCTTACTGAAGAAGAAATTAAAAACATAGAAACAGTATTGGACAGCTCCAAACGGTCGATATACAGCCAAATTGAACTAAACACGCGAAAGCATCGACTAAAAGAATGGCTCGAAAAGAATCGCGTTCCAGTGACTGAAGATAACGTGGAGAACAACGGCGTTCTGTCGGTTATGGGAGTATTGTTTGTCGACCCTCCGTACGATGCAGACTGCTGCCGATCTAGCAACGAGATTATTTTGGACAGGGTGCAAAAATTAATTGAAGCTAATCCACTGCATGTTCAGTTAGATGAAAATCATGACCAATCGAGTGTTCACTAATATTTTCAATAAAAGCTTGGCCTGTAATAAATTTATGGGATCAAACTACATTGTTCTAGCCAGTGAAAATAAATGACAAGCAACGAAATTGCTGATTATTTTGGCTCACAACTACATTATTCTGAATGACTGTTCAAAATGCTCAAGAACTTGGAAAATTATCAAGTTGAAACATAAAAATTTTCTGCATTTTATCTAATTATTTTTATGATGATAAAGAGAGTGAGAGAATGTATGGAGTCTCTGAAGTTTGGATTTTTTGCTCAAAATTATACATGGAGTCTCTGAAGTTTGGATTTTTTGCTCAAAATTATACTAAAATTCAATAAAAAAACGCTCCACAACATCTTGTGATTCTTATGTACAATCTGACGAAGTTTGAGCTGATTTTGTTGAGGTCTACTGCTTTCACTTGCCATTAAAGTTAAAACTCTACACCTTAATGAAATCGGCTCAAACATCGTCCGATCATACATAAGAATCACAACTAGACGACACAGTGAGTTTTTTTAAATTGAATTTTAATATGGTTTAGAGCAAAAAAAATCCATATTTCAGAGACTCCATACATTCTCTAGTAAAACTATTTCCCCATACACTCCCTAGTAAAATTATTTCCCCATACATTCTCTAGTAAAACTATTTCCCCATACATTCTCTAGTAAAACTATTTCCACATACATTCTCTAGTAAAACTATTTCCCCATACATTCTCTGGTAAAACTATTTCCCCATACATTCTGTAGTAAATCAATACAAATTTTGAGCTTGGGCAATATTTCAGCTGATGTAATGCTTGCAAACCAGATTCAAACAGCTGACACCAGTAAGGTTTTAAATGTCATATAATTTTTATAATACCAGCTTACAATAGGTGGGTCTCAATTATTTAATAACTGAGCCTTGCAATTACATGTAGTCATATATAGTACCAGTTACTTTGATTGGTAGTAAGGTTTTAAAAGATTTAAAAGCCAAGCCTTGCAACTACAAAGTTGTCAACAGTACCAGCTTACACTAGGAAGTTCTCAAATGATTTAATAGCTGAGCCTTGCAACTACATGTAGGTCCTGTTCTATTGGGACCAAACAATTTATTGGTTGGTTGAGTTATTGGCGATTTATTAGGGCTAAGGAAAATCCACTTTCATTTAGGTTGGTTGGTCAACCATATCAACAACTCTTACCCCGGAAGAAAGGTTGGAAAAGCATTCTGACCATTGGAACATTTCAACCGAACCAACCAAAACCAGTTTAGTTTAAAAAAGCTTGTACCAATAGTTGAACACAACTGTAGTCGGCTGAGACTTGTAACTATCTGTTGCCATATTATAATATAGTACCAGCTTGATTACATTCCATGTAGCCATATGTACAGTATGATACCAGATTATATTAAGGTGGTGAAATACAAGATACAAAAAGCCTCAACTTGTCATGCAACATTGTTTCGTTGCATGTTTTTGGTCGGTGTTTCCCGTTTTCCACTTTGCATGATCAACTTGGCATGCAACGAAAAAATTTGTTGCAAGTTGAAGTTGTTGCAAAAAGTAGAGCATGGGTCTACTTTGAGCAACAAATTTTGGCTTTGTTTCTCAATTTTCATCAAACTTGCAACTTGTCACGCAACAAGTTTGCTTATACTTGCATCTGATTGGTTACTACAAATTTAAATGTCCACACTAGATTAGTCAGTTTTCAAACGGCTTGGAAGCGCGCACGCTCAAAATAGCAAAACCCAGGCTCACTTTATAAAAGCTCTGGTGCATGAAACACCATGTATTTTCATAAATAACCCTAGCATTCTAAGCTGCAGCTTTCTTGTAGGACCACTTAGTTAAGAGTAAAGTGATTTACAAAAACTATTAAAGCTGATGTTTGTTGTAAAATAAACTCGTTTAAATTTTCTATAACTATCATATTTTCCTTAAATGATTCATATATAGAAGTTTGCCCCTTGGTTGATGACAAGGAAGCACTTCTCAAGCCGAATCATAATTAATTTATTTATAGTATACAACTATTGCGTATATCAAGCAGGAAGATCCAGCAGGAACAGACAAGAACTAAAACCTGTGATTCAGCTCCTCATGATGCGAGTCTGTACTTCAGTAGGTAGAGCAACTGACTGCCAAGTGTTGTGGTTTGATCAGGGACTTTTTTCTGATCACTCAACTTGAGGAGGGGTGCTTAATTCTTTCCATCTTAACATTGTTTTATTTTCTGAAGGTTTGCTTAGTTTGGGATTTTTTGTTAAAATCTTTGCTTTTCTTGAAAATCAAAGCCCAAACATCCCATGGACATAATAAAATAAATGGGTGCACTTTAAAAATGCAATAATTTCATGGGTGCGCTGGAAAAATGCAATAATTTTATCCACTCGTCCCTTTGCTTTTGCCTTTGTTAGCTGTACGGTATCTGGCATAAATTCTAAGAAACAGTGCAAAGAAGACAATTGTGACTCCTATAATTGCTTGACCAGCAAGTGGATGCTGGTATATAATACATGACAGCAAAATGCTGAGGACTTGGCGAGTGGTCATAATTATAATAAACACAATTGGGCCAAAAGTTTTGATTGTATAGAAGATAAACAGCTGCCCTGTGGCTGAACACATGGACAAAAAAAAAGCATGGTATGCAAACATTGGGTGATTAATCATAAAAAAGATTGACAAGAAAAAATTGCCACCCTGAATCATTGACCACATGGTGAAAAAGCTGGAGAAAATGTTTGTTCCAAACATCATCTGTATGGAAGACATCTTGTATGTCTTGAATAGCTCAGACTGCCAGTTTGAGGTGAAGCTATCAAACACCATGTAGCCAAGTAGGATTAGTGCTCCCGATACAGTGGTCTCTGCAGCATGTTTCTTGTTAGAACTTCCAGCTGAGAGCAAGAACAAGCTCACTCCTATGGAAAGCATCACTGCAACAAAATATTCATAGTAGGGATATGTCTTTTTTGACACTATTTTTCCCATCAACATCACTGGGATCATCTTTGATGCCTTTGCTAGTACTTGGGTCGGAAAGCTGACAAACTTCAGGGCTTCGTACTGGCACCAACTTGACAAGATGTTTGAGAATGATGAATAAGAATAGGTGTACATTGGAGCAGTGTGCTGTGGTTGCCTTTTCAACAAGATGTAGATGCCAGAAACAGTCAATGCAAGTACTCGGTTTATAAATACTAGGAACTGGGAATTTTTAAACTTGACTTCTTTTACTGTGCCATCTGGCTGAAATTCTTGATATGATTTTGTCATCACCCGTTCCTGAAGGACACCCCAAGTGAGGTAAGACACCTAGAAATATAAAATACCTTCACATTGCATTCATTTCAAAAGAAAACCAAAACAATTAAATTATTTACCCTAAGCAGAAAATACAGCTCTCTTAACACAGAAAGCTAAATATTTAGAATAATTACCAAATTTGGATGTAGCAAGCTTACTGTAAATACTGGATGAAAAACCTAATGAGCAAAATTTTCAGCTATTAAAGCTCCGAGGTTTGATGGGTAAAATAGTCTTAGACTTACACTTGAACAAAATAACACAGAACTTGGTGCATACTCATATGCATGCTGAGCCACATATTGTACAAGGCTCAAAGTAACCACAGTTCAAGCACCATTGAGCTATTTATAGATGCAATTTAATTTATTGGCATGTGGACTACAAACAGAGCTCTCATACAGTAGCAGCTTCTGGTGACTTTAAGTGCATATGAAGTGAAAAAATTTATTGCTTCAGAGGATAAACTTAGCTAAATGAGCAGTAGCGGTGAAGAAACTTTGTTTAAATCTTTTATGTATTTTGTGGTATTAATGTTTAAAGTTTTCAGCTGATGATGTCATAAGTGGTTCCGACAAATACACATTTTTTAAAAATCTGCTGCCAATCCATAACCTTTGAATGAATTTGAGTCAAACTTGAACGGATTGCCCATCTACCTCGAGATACAACATCAGCTCAATTTTGGCTTTAATACATCAAAAGGTTATATATTGGCAGCACATTTTTAAAAAAATACAATTTTGTCAGAACCATTTATGATGTCATCAGTTGAAAACTTTAAATGTTAATATCTCAAGATAAATAAAAGATTTCAACAAAGTTTCTTCACCACTATTGCTCATTTAGCAAGACCTATTTGCTAAAGTAATAAAATTTTTCACTTCAAATGCACTTTAACTTTTGTTTCAACATTTCTCTGGTCAGTGTGGCTACAGATATAAAGGAAGGGGATAGAGAGGGTTTAGTGTGAAATATCGGCTTCCATTTTAGCTGCATAACAAATGTTTCAATTTGGTTTTGGCGAGTTGGAGTTGTTTTTTTTGGTCACCTCTTGTTTATTTTGCCTTCCCCCACTTTTTACATGGCCAAAAAAAAAATCTCGGCAAATCCCATTGAAGGAAATGCTTACTATACAGTCTAGCTTCCATTAGGAAAGCACTCTCACAATTGAAAGCTGATGGAGCTACTAATGTTAAACAATGGTACAGTGTATACAGGTTTTAAGAATTTAACAAGTGTCATTAAGCATGGTACACATTGTTTGATTGAGCCATACCTGAAGCCCAATTACACAGAATATAAGTGTTGCAGCTGTTTGTGACACACTCGGACTCCCTGTGTCACTAATTTCAACTTTCTGAGATCCTTCCTCTAGACTTGTCTTTTCTTCTGGTGTTCCAAATATACACAGCTGTATGGTTCTGAACAGACAACCTCGACCTAAAAATATAGATTTCAAAAACTATTTAAAGAACACAAAAACCTATATTCTATCTCTCGTGGGTGCAACTTTCTGCAATTTGGGTAAAGGACAAAGCACAGTTAACACTGGCTCAAATAAATTTTGACTTGGTTTCAGTTCAATGGTTTCCAGTCTCTAACTGCTTATAAATTCAGGTTGTACTAGCTGAATTTCTATGCTTCCTTAACTATACAATCCATTAATTTTTTTCTTTGTTATTAAAAATCTTGAAAATTAGAATTTCAAACAATACCTTCTTTTTCATTAAAAGATGAATTTTTTACCATCCTGATCAGGAATACTGCTGGTATTATTATTGTGGCATAACCAACAATATTCCATGCGAGACTGACGAACCAAACGTCTTGCCCTTGATCTGGGGTCGAGCTTTCGTTAGTGTTAACAGCGTTGGTAGTCGCATCGCCAGCTTCACTATGAGTTACCTCAACTTCTTCGGCGCAGTTTTTTCTTACTAAACTGCAGATGACAACTAAATTAACTGCCACAATAACTAGAAATGCAGACTTCATTCTTGATTGGACGAGTGCTTTGCGAAAGTTTATCAAGACTGGTTCATTAATTTCTGCAGTACCGCTTTTCTTGTTGATATACTGCCTTGAGAAACTTATTGTTTGATTAAATTCTACGTGATTAAGAAACGTTTTTTACGTTTCCATGGAACATGTTCTGCCAACGTGTCCGCCAGACGTAGACTGAATGATGTACCCGTCGATGAACCCGACAGAACTCATCCCCAGTCTTAACTGCGAACCAGTCACCGATAAAATTAACCAAGATGGCGGGTTTTTTGTTACAGAAAAAGTCTACTGTTTTTAGCTGTGTATAAAAGATGGGGTGGGTAGACTCATTGCGGAAGTTCAATAAAATTAAAGAAGAAGAACGCAAAGAAGGTAATTTGTTAAAGAATAAGCAGCGAAAATAGTTCTGGAATTTTATTCTTTCAACATATATATATGAATTATTTTGAGTACCATTGGCCTTAACCGACTTAATCATTTCCCTAGCCGAACCTTAGTTAATCCTTGTAATACGATTTACGAGCTGACGTTCACATGAAACCATGCAGTAGAAAGTTCTTTATACTGTTTATCTACAACTCTCTATTGCTATTTAGAATCTACTTTGCCGGCTAGTCGAATTGATACGATCGCTGAATATACAACAATAATCGTCATCTTGAAGTTGAAGTTTCAAAACATGATTTTACACTAAATGCCAAGGAAGAAGAGTTACAATGTCTTTAGAACACCAGGGTATCGTCAGTGGAACCAAAATGGTTTGAAAGAGGCGTAAATTAGGCTATTTTTATATGGGCCCTCTGCCCATCACTAAATTGTGATGGCAGCAGATTAAATAGGCAGATCACAATTAGAACAGTTCTCGATCATTGTGAACAGGGTTACAGCAGTGACCAAAAGCTTGAATTTATTTTCAACATTACTTTTACATTCAGGACAAACTGAAGTTCTTTAAATGAGTGGATGAATCTTCATCAGGCAGTCAAACATAATGTAGTTAAATTAATCATACATAAGTCAATTAAACTTTTTTATATTTCTATATTTAAAGCTTCTGCTACCCAAGGCTGTGCCAATTATGTTCAAATTTTGCACCATTCTTCTGGTAAGCCAAGCCCAGCCATAATGTCATTTTTAATCCAAGAAAGCTTTGAATTGTTTTGAATAAAAATTTTGTTTGTTTCTGGCTTATTTTGAAGCAGATTTACTGGCTTTCAAGTTAAACAAAAATAATTATAAGTTTTCTGTCCAGGTGTAATTTGATCTCACTACAAGTTCATTGTCTGCAACCTTGTGTACAAACATTTGCCTAATAAGTTCATTTCACCACCTCAAAGACCTTTCCTCAACATTCTTTCACAGAAGCTTTGAAAGATTTAATGATTTAGCACTTTCACACCCACTTTTATTATACTAATACAAAAATAGTGGTATCATGAATGAAATATTGGAATAATTAGAATTGTGCAAGAGACCTCAAACTTGGTCAATCAGTAGCCAATAGATTGTTTAAAGGTTAGAAGTTATTTTAAATGTGAAGTGCTCCTGACTAATAATTCTCTACATAACACTACTAAAGTGGAACCAAAAATCAACCACCTGAACCCTATTAATTTTTTTGGTGGTATTCAATATTTTCCATATTTGTCCAAAATACAATTACTTTACCAAATAAACTATACCATGGTACTTATGGTATTGCATTACCCTTCCAAACATGAAACATCAAGTATGAGTGAAATCGATTTATCACTGCTTGTTTGATTTTTATATATAATAATCTATTCTCAAGTCCTTCGTTTGACTAAAGTGTGAACAATACAAAGGACTACAGTCTGAATCGTCAGTATGTTCCATTCTTTTATGATGCAGAGCTTAAATTTTTTATCAAAAATCTTATATGAATGCCATTTCCAATCTTGTGTTCTCAATACAGGTGTAGAGTCACAAGGTGCTGAATGTTCCAAAAGTGAAACTGAACTTTTCAGCGAGTACTATAACAAATACAAAGGAGCTGCTACGACTGGAAATGGAAAAAGTTATCATAAAATTCCAAGATTCTACTACAAGGTGTTATTATAATTACTAATCTTGATAAGTTCATTTACAAATTCATTTGATGGACAGTTATTATGAAAACTTAATGAATTTGCTTAATCATGCTTAAATGAACTGCATTGGTTTCCCTGTCTATTTTATAGATACATAGATCACTAAAGCAGCAGAGATTTCCATCTTTCCGAATGTCTACCACCCCTACCTGAAATATTTGCCAGTTTTTCACCCTCCCCCTCCCCCCTGGAGTTTCCTAGCCATCAGAGCTGCTTTAAAACTTATCCTTGATTTAGATTACCAAAATCGTCAAAACTTTGAAAGAGTCTTGGAAAACAGACTTCAGGCTCTCCTAGTAGTATACCGTAAAATCCGGTTATAATGCCCCCTCCCCCTCCCCCCAGCTAATAATAAGCCCATCTGGTTTAGAAAAAATTCTTCTTCCGGTTACTAAGCCCCTCCCCTCTCAGATACCAACCCCCCCCCCCCCCTTCCAGTTTTCCTAATTTTTCTTATATAGAGGAATCTTGTAGAACCCTGTACTATTAAGCACAAAATAAGGAAAGATTACCGAAAAATAATTTTATTACTGAATTGTCCGAGTTAATATATTGAAATCTTGCCAAATATCTTTAGATGAAATTTTCGATGTCGAATCTTTAGCAATGGTCATTTTTTCTCTCTAATAATCACCCGAGTAATTTTACTGAAACAATCATTCGCCAGTCTCGTGAAGTGGCTGGGTGATGAATCATCCCCTCGAGTTTGTCTCGGGATTATTCACCTGGCCTTCGGCGAGTAATAGGCTATTTGCACTATGGCATCATTGTACTACAACTACCAGAATCCTTTTCAATTTTCTTTTGATATTCAGATGCACAAACTCCTCCGAGAATTCTTAAACAATATGCTTAATTTCTTGAACAAAAGAGACGTCGCAATGGTTTCTGGTAGCTGTAGTAAAATACGCAATGGTGAAAATGGCCTATTGTTAACTAAACCATAACAGGTATGAAGCCATATTGGATTGTAAAGTTCTTTATTTTCAGTTTAAGTAAAATAATGTCTGGCAACAAAAATAGAAGATCACCCTTAGTTTACATCAATATTTTACTTGATTACTTAAAACGGATACCTCTTATTTGATTGGCTACAAGGTGCGGCCGCGATTTTGGAACTTTTGTTGCGAGAGTATCTATAACTTGTACGTGCTCTCGATTGATGATTCATAGATACTTGCCAATCTGATAAAGTAAAAACCAACATATAAGTACCTAAGTTTTTCTAACTTACTGCGACTTAGCCTAGATGAGTTCTTAATGAAATGGTACTACCATGATTTAGTGGGATTTTAGGCTACTTTGGTTCTTACTGAATGAAACGTAAATTTCTTTTTTCCCCCGTTTTTTTATCTTTGCCTTCATTTTTTTAAAATGAGGATCACTGAAAATGTGGTTTAAAATGAGAATTTTAGCTTAAGTTCTTAAATTTTAGATTCTTTTATACAAGATTTTACTGTAGTAAGAAAAGACACTTGTTGGTTAGAATTCCGCGAGTGTCAAATTTTGTTAAACTTCTGTATTGCTTGTGCAAAAATACGATCACAAACAGTATAACAAGGCATTTCTCCCTGCTATTTTATGTTGGTAAACTGGCGTATATCTAACTGTGTGCATCTCAATTATATATCAAGTTTACAGGAGTAAAATACCAAATCAAGACTGTTAATTTTCAAACATTGCTAGATAAACCATAATGCAAACTGGTGTAAAAAGCTACAATAGAGTCAATCCAAATAGTGAAGAAATATAAAATGCCTTTCATGTTTACATATTCTAGTAACTGTCCGAGTTTCTACAAAGGTTTGCGAAAACACGGAAACCATTTCAAAGCTTTTTATGGAATAACGTGCTTATATACTATAGTGTGAAACGGTTTTTTGACCAATCAGAGCACCGAGTTACCAGTTTGCTTATTTTATTTTATTTTTTCACTTACAAATGAGAAGCACACAATTTCTACTAAAAAATTACATCCTAGACTACGTTTGGCTTCTTTCTAGTCTACTTACTGAAGAAGCAATGTCTACATTCAGCCTTCCCCTAGTATTGGTATTTATCACATTAGCACACTTTCCATGAAGTATCTCTATATTCAAAATAATGCAGCTGGATCCAAAACAAATGTGTAACGATTTGCTACTTATAAGGAAAGGTATTTTTAAACTTTTAAACACAGGATTATTTTTAATATGCATAAGCTTTCGATTGCTGCTGCAATCTTCCTCAGATAATTATGGTAACCTCAGATGGAGGTGAGGTTACAAAGCCAAATGAGTTATTTTGAAGGGGTGGACCCCCTAACCGCCGCCCGCAAATTACTGATCCGATTGTGTTGTACTTCACCTCCATCTGAGTTACAATAGACCTTTACCACACTTGCATGGCATAGAAATAAATTTAGAGTCAATCTCAGCACAATAATAGTTAAGCTACAAAGTCTCAAAGATTGGCTGCAGTTTGATGGAGATGTAAAGGTCCCAATTTGGATAATTTTCCAATGAAAAGTTAAGTGGAGTTCCGCGTTTTTCCCATACGTTTCTCTGTAATAATAGGGGCAGAAGATCAAGTTTCAAAACTTCGTGTCTGCATTAGTTTTTGGGAAGTGTTTACGAAATTTTGCAATTTAGCTAATACGAATGCACTGAATTTGGTGCTGGCCAGTTTCTTGAAATATATAACATGTTGTTGCATGAAAAGGGTCTATATCTGAGGAAGATTGCATTTGCAATCGAAAGTTTATACAAGTTAAAAAATATTCCAGTATTAGAAAGTTTAAAAATATCTTTACCTATTATTACCTGGATAAATGAATTTATACAATGCAGCATCTACTTAAAGTACACTATTTACAGTTCTTTTTATCACTCAAGTAAAAACATTTACACTTAAAGGATTACTGCTCATTATGTGTGTAAATTACACAATCATTAATATCTTGTGCAACTAAGCCTTAGTTTGTGAACAAAAATCTCATAAAGCCCTTTCAAGGGACAACAGTTGGGTGTGAATGGTAGCATATGAGCAAGAAATTTCTAGCCAGCTCATTTTGGGACCAACAAGGCACCTGAATGTTTGACTTTAAAATCAGTTTATAAGGATAAACTTTTAATATTGTATTTCTGTGTGACATTTTGGGCCATGGAGTTTTGAGCTAACCACTAAAAATTGTGCTTAAAAAAAAGTTTTTCCCCTGTATTGACCAAGTAACTATCTGAATGGGATAGCCGTGACATGTCTTGCAATTCAGGTCTGGATGATTGACTCCTTTTCCAATTTAACAAAACCAAAGCTTCATGAAAATTATCAACTTCAAAATTTCTTAAAGGGCTTAAGTTTGCTGAAGCTGCTCTTCGAACAAGCAAGGGGAAAACCATTTGATACAAAGATCCTAAGAAATTGCTTTATGATACTTTTTGTCTGTTTGAAGAAGGCTTTGGCAAGTCAAAGATTCACTGCTCTACCTTGAAGGCACAATAACATCTGCGCACTCCAAACCAGATAAAGTTGTTGTTTTATACAAAGGGAGTTTGAGAGGGGTTAAAATCTAATAGATTACTTAGTCATCAACTACAAAGAAATTCTAAATCTTCTCCCAGAACATCTTTCTAACAAAAAATTAATATTCTTGAAAGTAACCTTGTTAAAAAATCGAGACTGTTCCATGGACTCTATAGTAAACATGTGATTGCGCTTACAACATAAAATAATAACCCATTTCATCTTTGTATCAAAAATTAGGTTTCGACTCCGAAATTGTTCTGTTTCCTGTCAATCAGTTGAATATGAATATCAATGCTTTTCTTACTGTACATATATTACATACATACATACAGATAACACATTAACTTTTAAGCAATAACTTATTCGCTTATTGGCTTTCAAATGTTGATCTTTACTCAAAGCATTTTGCTTGAATGAAGCTCAGTTCCTATATTCTTATAACAAACCAACTTGGTTTTGCTAAACATGATATTCAAAGTTAACAGTTGATCAACTAGATGATAGGTCGATCAAGACATCATCTCTAGACATACCTTAAGAAATTACATGTTATGTATAATTTATAGTAATCTCTGAAAGGAACTTGAACTAAAGGCAATATTCAGCATACTTGAACAGTGCATTCCGAGCTCAGAGCTCTCCCAGAGCAGATCGAGAGGTACCTGAGAAGAGGCTCTGCCACAGAAATGTCTTCATAAATTTTGCTTTGACTGCTCTTCCCCTGTTACAGAATTTATTCCTGCTGTTATATTTGGAGTCATTGTAGAATTTGACTACAGGAGACAACTACCAAATCGCTTATGGCATTTTTCGATCAAAGGAAAACCCTGCCTCAATTTGTTTCTTGAAAAACTTAACTTAATAAAACCTTGTTATTTTGAATGTGTGTTTTTTTTTTAAGAGCAGAGCAGATTAGGAGTAAGGGCAGAATGGTGCAACACCGCTGACTGCTCTGTGGGGAGAACTCTGAAACTGTAACAGTAAACAAGCTGTCAGCTCCTAGAACCATACATCCCTCCTACATTCAGTAAAACACACAACTCAATTGAAACACATCCACAGCATTCAAACTTGGATACAGTGAAACCCTGATATAAAGAAGTTCCAGGGCACCAAAAAATTGTTTGTCACATTTTACCTAATACATCAAGGTACTTCTCAATACATTTTCTTGAAATTCCAAGGAATTAAAAAATAATATTAACAGATGTACAGAGGTGTTCTTTATAATAATTTATAGATATGGATTCATTATATCAATGTTTCACTGTACTGGTTTTTCTTGCTATGTCCTAAGACTACTGTTCTCAACAAGATTTGATGTTGAGCTGACTTCCCTCTCCCAGTTCAAGTCTGCATTAACAAGAAGTCTTGTTCCACTGGCTGAAACAAAGAACAACAACAAACCAAATTAACATCATGCAAATGGTGTTAAGATAGATACAGTATTGTCAAGTGCAATCATTTCTTGAACTTTGAGTAGTGCCATTTTATTACAATGCCAGAGAAACACAGAGTTACTAGTTGCTGTTTGATATTTCAGACTTAAGGCTGTGTTTCTGTCTTTGGATATTTACAATTTCTAATAAGCCCCCCCCCCCCTGCCTGTCTGGTCTAAAAATAAATAAGCTCCCCCTTCCCCCCTTCCCTTGGGAGCTTATTACAGGGCTCGAGACTAAAGGTAACCAACTAGCCACAGGTTAGTTGAAATGCAGTTTTCGCTAGTAAAAATTTCAGGCACTCTTATAGTGAAGAGAAACCTGGCTAGTAAAAAATTGGTTTTGGCCAGTGAAATCAATGTTGTCAATGTTCAAAGAATGTGTTGTTGGTTGGGTGAACTGTGTCCCAGTGTTAGAGAGGATGCATTGACTAGCTACTTGTTGATTTGCATTTGAAAGCCTTTTGTACTTTGTGCAAGGTCAAGATTAGACATCAATTTAAGAAAAAGGTAAAAAAAAAGTCATACAACAATGGTTTCCAGTTAGGACAACTTATTAACTATGACTTTTGTTTTAATTTCTGAAAAAATGCATGCCTGAAAAACAAACTGAAAGTAAGAAAATGTAGTTTCTGGTAATTGAGTGACCTTAAGAATGAATTAGACAGAAATTGATATTTCTATAGCACAGTGTCAACAGTAGAAACTGGGTTTGAATTAGAGGAAGTGTATTGTGGGTAATACATATTGTATATAGTTGAATATATAAGATGAGTAGAGCACGTGTTGAGTCAATCTGTGCTATGAGGCCAAACCAAATTAATTTGTTGGGGCACGGATCTGACCGAACCTAATTTTTCTCAAATCAAAAAAAAAGTGTGACCATTTTAGTTGTCGGTTGTTCTACAAACTTGTCAATTTCTGTCTCACAATATGTGCATGCTTATTTTATAATCTTGAACAATTTTATAAGAACAACGAGGCTCAGATTGGCAAAAATTTAAGAACAATTTAAGAACAAGCTAAGGCTCAGGCTCGGTGGCTAATTGTTTTTTATAGTTCGCTGATCATCAATCTTTGGCTGGACAATACAGAATGAATAAGAAATGCTTCGTAGTATATAATGACTAGAAATCGTCTTGGGAAAATGGCTTGGTGAACTAGTTTTTTAACACATGTATAGCAACACCTGTTTGGCTTAGTTTTTCTTCGATTTAAAAAGATTATAGAAAGAAGAATAATTTAAGAACAATTTGAGGCTCAAATTGCCAAAAAATTAAGAACAATGAGGCTGGGCCACATTTACTGGTTCTCATAAAAAAGTGTGTAATTAAAAACATTTTTAACTTCATAAATAATTGTGTTTTTTTACAAATGGCTGTTCGTTGGTAATGCTATTGTTTATGAAGTCTTTCATGATGATGGTTGGTTACCTTTTTAAAAAAATGTCATGTCACAAAATTGACCTTCATACTATAAAATTATAAGCAGCCAAATCTGAGTACTCAACAAGTTTTAGAAACAGACATCGCACTAGCAAGTGTACGAATATTTTGACGCTTTTAAATCTGGTTTCAAAGAAATGATCAGTCTTCTAATATGTCTCCATCTTGAAGATATATGGACTGTTCAAGGGGAATGATGAAGTTTGCTGTTGTTAATGAGCACTGATGCGTAAACAAAGTATGCAAAATCTGAGTACTCAGCATGTTTTAAAAATCTTTAAAAGAAAACAGACATCATGCTAGCATGTTCCTTGTATGCATCATTTGAAGCTTTTAAACCTGGTGTCTAGAAATGACCAGTCTTCCAATAATTTCTCCTTCTTAAAGATATACAGACTGAGCAACAGGAATGATGATTTTTGTGTAAACATTCCTGAGAACAAACCAAGTTTGCTGCTGTTGTTAATGAGCCATGATGCAAAGTAAACAAAGCCAAAGATGAATGAAAGGCCATGCAAAAGATTACAAAAGTCTTGCCATGTTTTAAAATGTTTGTTGCGAATCAAACTTCTAAGGAGTTCAGTACCAAAATAATTTTCGAAAAATGAAAAAATCCTGTTGTTTTATTCGAAACTGCCATTGACAGTTGCAAAACATGTGACCAGGAAGCTATTCGACAGTATAAAGTTCGATTACACGAAATCAATTATCTCTTCTAAATATTTGTTCGATCACTTTAGATATATTTTTAATTTGAAGCCAAGACTTGTTTGATAGTTTCAGGTATTGTTCTGAGTGATTGCTTCCGAGCTGATCTTGTTGTTTATTTTGGTAAGCTTACTTGTCACTTTTTGTTCATAGTTATTGCATTTGTTGAAGTTGGAAGTCCATTTTATAAAGTCTGCGACACAAATATCATTATCAAATATCGTGCATTTTGCAGGCTGTGACTGAAGAAGTACAAGAAAATGAAAATTAACAAAATTATTTAAGTTTAATAAACTTGAACGGTGAAGAAAGGCTTATTCAATCTTTCCAAAACACAAAACCAGTCTTTCACAAATATTTTGAATTTTTAATGTTTTAGATTTTAAAACATTATCTTTACCACAAATTCACTGTGGTTTATGTGGTGTGACAATAAAATATTGATTTATTGACTTCAAAATACCGTTGGATTTCCGTCTCTACATGGAGAAAACATAAGCAAATGTCAAGACAATTTCGTTCTTTTACACATGACCATATACTTTCTAAATGTTTTGACTATCATTGGACAAAAAAAAGTTTATTTGGCTTTTTTATCCCTTACTCGTTAACATTAAACAAGTTTTCTAATCTTTTAGCAATAGATTACCAACGTTGAGTTTTCAGTGTTTTGACACTTGACGTGACACAGACATGATTTCTGAAAATTACATAACTTATATATAAATTATATAAAATGAAAATAAAAAAATAAAAAAATAAATA
>JAOBRD020564141.1:0-16307 GCA_027575215.2 Hydrozoanthus sils | reverse complement strand
ATATCATTGTTTTCACTTCTTAGTGCCATACAATTTTGTGAATAAAAAACCGGTCATCAAAGGCTTGTCCGCTTGTCTCTCTTTTAGGCTGCTTGGCTGATTCTTTCAAAAAGCAAGCTTGACAACTTCTATCGCTTTCAGTTTGTGTTTGATTGCATGTTTAGCTCCTTTATTTACTGCCAGTTTTGGAATTGTTGAGATTACAGAATGTGCCTACATTTTGACTTTCGGCCTTAAAAATCTAGTGTGAATAACCGGCTAACCAAATTAAAGTTATTACATTTTCAACTTCGTATATATTGCGTTGCTAGCGTTCTGATTGGCTCACTAGCTCTATCTCGGTTATCAGAGCTCTCGTATACTGTAATGTTGCAAAGCTACTATGGTTCTGAATGAACTTTTGCTCTTATTTTTAAGTATTAATATTGTAGGTTTGGAAACCCACAATATTTAATAAAACAGTTTTTCCATTCGCACTTATTGAACAGTGAGACGATTTATAGCCAACTTGGCGCTACACACCTCTTTGCGGTTATTTGGCTCGTCGATCATCTCTTGGAATAATAATTGTAAATTATTCCTAGCAATGGGGGCCAGTCAGAGCGTGCAAAAAGAGCAAGCAATTGATTTGGTATATACATACCAAGTATGAGAGTTACTGAGTTACTATTGTTTTGTTAAT
Organism: Hydrozoanthus sils; assembly: GCA_027575215.2. NCBI lineage: Eukaryota > Metazoa > Cnidaria > Anthozoa > Zoantharia > Hydrozoanthidae > Hydrozoanthus > Hydrozoanthus sils. The sequence goes on along the minus strand of JAOBRD020564141.1, from coordinate 15,625 downwards.
TCTTTTATAAGCATTAACAAAAAGCACAAGTCAGTAAATAGATACTAGATACTTTAAGCTAATTGGTGTATCTAGTTATTGACTTGTGCTTTTATAACTTTTCTTAACCCTAGAAAGCGTGCCTTGGGGGAGGGGGGGGGGTCATTTTGACATTAATAACGCATCTTTTGAACCTAATCGACGATGCGATGACGACATCACGGGAATGTTCTGGCTGAAAAAATGACTAGAACTTAAGGTGGGAGTTAACTTAAACTTTTGTTGGATAGTGAGGAAGTTGAGAAAGATATTTGAATAAGAAGAATATTGAATAAAATCAGCAAACCGTTCCTCCTGGCAAGGGACTAGTAAAGCTTTGGTTTGAGAACGGTTTGGCGATTTTACATCCAATATTAACTTCGAAATTAATTTTTAAACTTCCCAAAAACTCACCAAATTCTAAAATCTCTTTAAAACTACCAATCTTCAAGAAAAAATAAATAAAACTCAAAATTCATCCAGAAATTCTCAAAACATTCAAGCTGGCTCGCCTTCATTCCATCTGTGTTTTAAGCATAGGGATTTTTTTAGATTCAAATCATGGACGGAGATAACGTGAAGAAAAGCGACCACAAAGCACGCTTTGGGTTTACTCCCGCCTTAATTATTTTTTATCTATGTTACAAATTTAGTACTTTTTCTTTGAAAATTCGTGTTTGTAAATATTAATAGTTGTTTTAGAACTTTTTAAAAAAAATTTACAAAATCTGAAACTTGGGCCGATGGCCGCCATTTTAGATTTTTTGGAAGTTGTTGCCATGGCAACATAATTTAGTTTTTTTTATTACAAGATGAGTTAAGCGAAATGACATTAATTCTTAACCGTTTGCAACATTTTTGTGTCGACAGTTTTGCAGAATAAACATTTTTTGCTGTTGTTACCATGGAAACCAATTAAAGACCACGTGGCTTAAATTATTTGAAAGATAATTAGACACTTATATATATTAATTACAAGTGCAAAGTTTTTACATCGATTTTATATCGATTAGATGGATATCATTGAAGAACACCGATTTTACACTTGGTAATGTTGTTTTTGTGCTACAGTTGCCATGGAAACCTATTAAGTGCAACTTGATTACACTTAATTGGAGGTTTACTTAACACTTATTACACATACCAAGTTTCAAGGCAAGTGGTTGCATACTTTCGAAGTTAAATTAAACGGGGGGGGTTGAGTCCGATTGACTCCCTCCCCCTCCCCCTCATATAGCTCATGTCATCGTGTAACTTTTTTTTCTTCATGCGTTCTAGGGTTAAAGTACACAATGTCCTACAAGTTGCTTTATTATCACTTTGGTTTGATAACCTGTGTAGGGTTGAAAGGTTACTAATGAATGAAATTATGATATATACCCTGTTAAAGATTTTACCAAATTTATCCCTGACAACGTAACAATAAAATTGTCACATTTTTAATTTTTACTTAGTATTGTACAAACAAAACTGCGCATGTGTTAACTAGAGATTATGTTAACGTCCCAATAAAGTGCAAAAAACCTTTAATACGTAGTGTCGTCCATTGTTGTTTGGGGAGCAGAACACGAAGACGTGAGAAAACAAACTTGAAAAAGATAAACCCAGTAGAAATATGTTACATCATAGCTTTTGTTAAGCAACAATTTTTTAGCTATAGCTATGCGTCGATCTTTGCACGATTTCTTTGTAGAGTGTGTCACTAAGCGGCGCGGCGCGGTAATTACGAACTCGTGCGCGCATATATAGTTTTCCTTTGCCTATTAATTAGTAAATCTTGCCTAACAAATTATAATAATTATACATGCATAAAATGCACTGAGTTTTTCAAACAACGCCACAACGTAGCCATAAAGCATAGTTTATTTTTGTTATATTATATCATATTATAATATTATTTCGGGGCGCGATTTTAGCCCAGAGCAGCAACACAAAATTTTAATTATCCTTGGAACAGCTTTCGCTTTCTACTTCAAGTTTCAGTTTTGTTAACCAGCAGCAGGTTTCAGTCTGACCCTGCAGTAAATGCTGTCAGCAGCTTTATCCGCTGGCCCAATCCATCTGGCTTCGGGGACGATACCTCTAAATTGCTGGTTACAGCGGTATTCCACTGCTGCAGGCATGGATCTGTCATCAAAATCAGAAGCGACCCAGTTGGGCGGCGGGCGTTTCGATGTGCACTTCCAGCTCCTGTCAGTAACCTAGGATTGTGAGTTAAAACAGGCGAGGTAAGAACAAATGAGAGAGAGAGACCGCTCTTCTGAACATTATCATGCCACCATCATCACCGTCTTCATCATACATAATTCTCATTTTAATCTTCATCATCATTTTACGTTGCCATCATCATCACCATCATTACCATCATATTATCATCATCATAACCATTAGTATCAAAATCAGTATTATCATCATCTTTATCATCATCGTCTCCATCATCATCATTATAATTATAATCCTCATCATCACAATCATAGTGGTCATCATTAGCATCATTTTATGATGACGGCTATGATGATGTCAGTAATTATAATCATTGTTATAATATCATCATCACCACAATCTTAGTTTTCATCACTATTATCGTCATCTTCATCCGCATTGTCATTGTTTTCGTTATCGTTGTTTTAAAAACCGTTGTTGTCATCTCTGTAGTTAGTGTTGTCATTGCCGTTACTATCGACATCAGCATTACCATAATTAAGCCACATTAAATGTATTTTTACCAAGTTCTGCACAACATCTACGGTTCTTTTGTCTTCCAAAACATTAACCTTAATAATAAAGTGCTACTAGTGCCTCCGTCATGCTGGGTTGAGCACAGACAATTGATTCGACGCCAATGACTCATGATCAACCCGTGCCGCTCTCAAATTAATTGCATTGTATACAGAGAGGCCAAATGGGGTTCTTTCGATGTTTTAATTTATAACTATAATAATATTTTTGGGGTGTAATTTGCTTATGGCTGGTATTATGTACGTAGTTTTGGTTGTCACGAGATAAGTCATAAGTCATCGACGTCTTATGGCGATTCGCAACTCTGTAACGGCGGACGGATTTTTCCCTCAGTTTATCGGGAAAATAACTTTAGACACTCGCAGAGCTAGCTCCTACATAATTTGTTATTCTAGAAGTGTTAATTTTCCTTCTTTTCTGTACGTAGATTGGCATAAAAAATGTTGAAAAAGATTCATGTCGGCTTTCGCACTATAGTAGCACTTAATGCAAGGTCTGTCAACAAACCAACAAGATTCTGATCCTTGGAAAATTGTTTATTTACCTTGCCGTTGCTAAGTGAAGCCAATAGTGACAGTGGACCGCGGTTCCGGGGAACTTCAATTGCCATCACGTTGATGTTCAGCGGAAATGTAAACTGAAGAACTCTGTCCCATCGGTCGTTGGGCCGTCGGGGACTGGGGACAGTACGGCCATCAAAGTAAACGTTTGTGACATCATCTGACAATAGCTTCAAGTTACCTTTAAAAACGAATCGTTACGATTTAAGATTTCCCGTTTTGCATAAAATCTTTTAGACACCGTAACACCATCTGTGTTTCACGCTTATTGAGCACTTTGAAGGCCCTTTGATCCAAGTGATTACACGTAGCTCATTTGAAGATATATTTCTCACTTCAGCATGCACTCGAATAAATTATGTTAAAACAAATTTTAATAGACGTAGCTTGGCGAGACCTGTATCACCGCTAAATGAAATAATAACTTGCTAAATGAAAGAACGACGCTAAATAAAATTAAATGACTCACCCTAAATGAAATAACATTTTAACCCTAAGTGAAATTAATGAAATAACCCTGAGGGGGTTATTCCCTATACTGGGGTGATAGGTACGACCGACGTAATTTTTAGGGGTTAAGATTGCCAATCCGGTATTTTTAGGGGTTGTTAAAAGAAATCCTGTATTAAACCAAGAGCCTGGTATTGGGTTGAAAAACCCCAAGCTATTGGACTGTTTGCAGTCCTGTGTTTTAGCAAACTTGCGTACTGATAAGAAGTTAAGACAAGAACGTCCTATTACGCGCACGCCTTTGTTTACTGCATGTTCAGCGCAACACGAGGGGACTTAGCGTTGACCCGCTAGCTACCCAGGGAAAATTTCCAGCTCAATTTCAATAGGCCTTCTGCATGTTTACGTCAAACTAGTTGATTTCACCCCCCAAGCCTCGTATTCAAGAAATAGGTGTGAGCATTTTGCACGTGCAAACCGTGTACACGAAGGAATTTGGGATTTGATTTTAAAAAATATTCACACTTTCGTGATTCAAAAGCGAGGCTTGGGGGTGCTTGACGTAAACATGCACAAGGCCTATTGATATTTCTTAGGGTAATATTAAAATCGATATCGAAAGGTATTTCTTAGGGTGGAAAATTTTTATCCTTTGGTATTTTTTAGTGCGTTTTGGGGACTTTTCCGACGGTCATCCCTTACCTTTAAACCCCGAAGTACCCCCCCCGGAAATGACTCACCCTATATGAAATAACTCTTCAACGGTAAATGAAATAAGCAATGAAACTTGGTCACTATCCATAATCTCGACACTATTACATTAACTTAATGCTGTATCACCGCTAAATGAAATAACAACGCTAAATAAAATACCAACCCTGGCCTAAATGAAATAGAAATTAACGCTAAATGCCTTAAGTAGTGATTTTGAAATACCACTCTCAAGGGCTTGTTACTCTTGAAACACCACTATTAACGATAAGCAACACTCCTCTAAACCAATCAAATTACAAGATTTTAGGGAGCTATATAATTTATATACTATAAGCGTTGTTATTTCACTCAGCGTTAACTTGTTATTTCATTTGGCGGTGATGCAAGACCAAGTCATTCAAAATGTACAAAGGAATATGGAGCGGTCAGAATAAGAATAGTCATCCTAGCCTGAGTCATTCTTGTGTTCACCAATCACTTGCCTTAAGTGTATATTATAACAATCATTCTCATGTCTGTACCTGTAAATACATACACATCCATGGCCCAGTACCAACCCCTCCCATTTCGACATGTTCTGCGCCTGCCATATCTGAAATACGGGGCAGCGGCATTCCTGCTCGACCAGCATTGGTTCGATCTTTCCATACCAAACAACGCAAAACCTTTTACTTGCGCCCTCTCGGAACATTCTTTAATGGAGGATGCAACACCAAGAAACTCGGGCAATATTCGATCATAAGCATTGTCCTGAAAGCAGCCAGTGTACGTGTAGAACACTGCCGGGTTAAATCAAAGACCAAAGTTACTAGCGCCAATGTCTAAATATACTCCCAGTAACCAATAAGATTTACGAAACAATTATGATAACATGCGCGCTCTGATTGGTTGATATCTGTGTTTGCATTAGCCTGTGCAAACATAGCTAAATCCTTTCTTGAGCCTAGGTGGCTCATAGGGCCGGCGATTATCTCCGGTTTCTGCAGTGGTAAGCGGATGAAAGTCTTTGAGTCCCCCTGGACAGGACACTAATCTATCGCGAGTTAGCCCCAAGCAGAACTGGTACTGAATTAATATTATACAGCTGAGCCGACTGGAACAAAGGTAAAGTGTCTTGTTCAAGGACACAACATAGTGGTCTGACCGGGGCTCGAACTCGCGACCCTAGGATTACGAGTCGAACACGCTAACCGCTCGGCCACTGCGACGCCGACCTGTGCAAACATGGCTGGAAATTATTGTTTTATCAAAGAAATAAAACGCAGCTATCGCATTTGTACATACAGGCTATAAAACAAACCTACCTTTGGTCTCGCGTTTGTATTTCTCTCCCAATTAAACCCAGCACTGGCCTGTATTTGCCCGTGCAAACACGTTAGCTATGTTTTATTTCTTTAAATGACATATGAAGTGAAAAATTTTGATACTTCAGTGGGTATATAGACCTTGCTAAATGAGGAATAGCAGTGAAAAAATTTTCTCAAAATCTTTTATGGTTCTTGAGATATTTTAACATTTAAAGTTTTCACCTGATGACGTCATGACGGTGGTCCTGACAAATTTGCATTTTTTTAAAATCTGCTGCCAATCCATAACCTTTGGATGAATTTGGGCCAAACTTGAACAGACGATCTACCCATCTCGAGATACATCAGCAGTCCAACTTAACTTTAGCTTAAATACATCCAAAGGTTATAGGTCAGCAGCAGATTTTAAAAAATGCAAATTTGTCCGAACCACTACTGAGCACTCGTGACGTCATGAATCCGTCCAAAAATCAAATGTTAATATTAAAGATTTCGACAACATTTTTTCACCGCTGTTTAAGCTATTCCTCATTTAGCAAGGTCTGTTCATTGAAGTAATAAAAATTTTCACTTAACAGCACTTAAATGAAGAAGCTATTGCTTATAACTAGCTGGTCTCGATTAAACAAAATTTTTTACCCAAGAAATTTATGAAACCTAGAGGTGTTTAGTTTTCAGATTCTATTTTTTCGTGTTTGTCCTTTTTTTTTAACTGGTACATACTTTCGTGCAAACGATACCGTAGTTATCAATTGAATTGACAGCGTTTTACCAGGAAATAAACAAGAAGGAGACTAGGAAACTAAGAACACGTTATTTGTAATGATTGTAATGGTATGAGTGGAACTAATAAAACTTCTGGAAAAATAAGAAATAATAATTTGGAATCGATAATTCACCAAGTATGGGCACCGAGTACCAAAATTTTGTTGCCTTGTGTGTGAAACAACAGTGATTCATATATTCTTACCAGTCCTTTTGTAATCTACAATTACGCATGCGCAAAAGATGGCAGCTTGTACATTTACCCAGGTTTCCTAGCGCATAAAAGTCTAAAACGCCAATAAGAACGTAAAGTGAAAATATTGTAAACCTCAAATTTGACACACAAAGTGTTCTTAGTAAAAGCAAGATTTTCAACAACTGTTACTGGGGGAGGTAGGGGGGGTACTCCCATATATTTACTATATAGGGACGTGCCGCCTGCCAGGGTATGGTTTTTGAGGTCCTTATCTCAGACAGGGTATACAATTTCACTCAAGTTGTCTTAAACCGGCAGGTTCACTTTTTGCACATATATTGTCTTATGAAGGGTAGCGCTATTTGACCGAATTTCAACCGAATGAAAATAAACTTAAGGAAAGAGAGAACAATAAACAGCCGCTTAGTGGCGAATGTCATGCTTGGTGTTTTGCCTGTTAAGGGTATTAAAACTTTTCTCATCGTATTTGTCATTTACAATAAATTTACAAGAACAACGATAAATGTTTTATATAGGGTGCACATTTTAGCATTCAGTCTTGATAAGGGCATATGTGTTTCGCTATTTGTCTTAAATATAGGGTATAGATTTCGAAGGTTTTGTCGTCTTGAATAGGGTCAGGGTTTTGGGGCTTGGGCGGAACAACCTTAGCATATTCCATGCCAAGTACCCCCCCTCCCCTCCCCTTCCGGGCTGTTACCTTCCCTGAGTGTAAGGTTCGCGTTGCACTGTGGTAAAATGTAAAGCCGCCATCTTTTTGGGAATAACTGATTGAAACGCTTAAACAAAACGAATCAGGTTTTGTCGAGTTGAATCTCAAAACTGTGACTACGCGTGACTATATACATATATTTACTCTGAATGATTTTAAAAAACGTTATTTATGATATCGATATATACACAGCTTTTAGCTTAAATATGTCTCATCCTAACAAAAGGCCCGGGTCTCCCGTATCTCTCATCCTAACAAAAGGCCCGGGTCTCCCGTATCTCTCATCCTAACAAAAGGCCCGGGTCTCCCGTATCTCTCATTCTAACAAAAGGCCCGGGTCTCCCAAATCCCTCACACTAACAAAAGGCCCGGGTCTCCCATATATGCATTATCCTAACAAAAAGCCCGAGTCTCACATATCCTCATCCTAACAAAAGGCCCGGGGCCCGGGTCTCCCATATGTATTATCCTAACAAAAGGCCCGGATTTCCCATATGTCTCATCCTACCAATTGAAAGGCCCGGGTCTCCCATATGCATTATCCCAACAAAAAGCCCGGGTCTCACATATCCTCATCCTAACAAAAGGCCCGGGGCCCGGGTCTCTCACATGCATTATCCTAACAAAAGGCTCGGGTCTTCCATATGTCTCATCTAACAAAAAGGCTCGGGTCTCTCATATGACAAATTCCCGGGTCTCCTATGTACGTCTCATCCTAACAAAAGGCCCGGGTCTCCCATATCTCTCACACTAACAAATAGCCCGGGTCTCCTACGTGTCTCATCCTACCAATTAAAAGGCCCGGGTCTCCCAAATGTTTCATCCTAGTTCCGTTTTGTGTGTCTCCTCTCCATCACCAAACCCTAAGAAAAATACGACTTTTTAGAATTGATCTGTATATTTGCCTTGCTTTCTTTTTAAATATAGAGAAGAACTGCAAGTTTTGGTTGGTAACAAAACCCAATTAGCTCAACTTAAAGTATTCATTATATTGACGATAATAGTAATAATAATAATAATAATAATAATGATAACAAGAGTAATAATAAGAAAATAATAACAATAAATTGAGAAGTTGTACCTTCCTTTTTGGGCAACGTATCCTTGGTAAGCTGCTTGCACGTTTGAAAACACCATCGTCTGTCGCTTTGAAAAAAGCAAACAGCGGTAAGCCGACTATGAAGAGGTACGTGAAATGAGATGACATGTTGGTTTATGCTATGCTTTGTTGTATATATCAGTTATTAAACATTAGCAAGAGATACCTTGGAATCTCGGACCGAGGGCTTGACGTGCAGACCGAGCGAAATGAGCCGAATAATTTTTTTTTTCGTTTTCTCATAGGAACTTGTTAGAAGATAGCGAAAGATGATGGAGTGGTGAAATAAAAAATATATATAATGCCCGCGGTCGTTACAAGATAATCAGGACTGCCCTCTGAGCAGCCAATCAGATCGCAGTATTCTGTCTGGCCAAATAAAGTAGTAATATACTACAGTCTCATGAGACAGTTCACACGAGATCCCTTTGTCCATTTAAACAAGAATCAGTCTTACTGTGCAAAAATAGAATACATGATAGTGACAGAAGTTTGTATGATCGTCATAATGTTACCACAACTAGCAGAATGATCCGGCATTATTATTAAGCAGATATGTTATTCTAGTGATGGCGGAGATGATTGAAGTCAAGAATAACTTGACGATGAAGTCAAGATGGTGTAATGGGTGAGAAGATGGTAGCAGTAAAATGTTAGGTGATAAGCGTGCAACTGTGGGGATGTTAACTGCGAAACTATTAAAGGTAACGATAGGTAAGGATGAAAAGGTTCGGGATGAAAAGGTTAGGATGATAATATTGTAGGTAAAAATGGAAATGATAAACATAGCAGCTGTTAAGGTTGAAGGCACGTATGGATGAGAAGGGTCAGAATGTGAGGAAAGGACGATATAATTGTAGGTAAAGATGCCTGATGATATTGTAGGCAAAGATGGAAGTGATAATATGGCAGCTGTAAAGATGATAGTGGCGAGGTGGTCAAAGGTAAGGATGATAAGGTTTAACTAGGATGACGAGGTAAGGATGATATTTAAGCCAAAAAGGAAAGTGGCAGACATAGCAGTTGTAAAAATGATAGTGGTGTATAGGTTGAAGATATGGATGATAAGGTTCAGAATGACGAGGTGAAGATGATGATATATATTGTAGGCAAAGATGGAAGTGATAAACATGGCAGCTGTGAAGATGATAGTTGCACGGTTGTTAAAGGTAAGGATCATCAGGTTTAGCTAGGATGGTGAGGTGAGGATGATATAGTTGTAGGTAAAGATAGAAGTGGTAAACATGGTCGCTGTTAAGATGGTATTGGCGAGGTAGTTTAAGGAAAAGACGGAGAGGTTCAAGATGATGAAGTTAGGATGATAATACTATTCCGGCAGAAAACCTAAATTTTTACTTCCGGTTTTCCATCTACTTTCCATGTATGGTTGGTTCGGCCTCTCGAAGCCAATCAGGGGAGTGAATTCATATGTTTTTGATTCCGGTATGCGTGGTGTTCCATATATGGTTGGTTCGACTACTGTAGGCCGATCAGCTTCTGCGTAAGGTTTGTTTGTTGGTTTCCTTTGTCGAACACTCGGTTGGAGTGTATGCGCGAGTGGTCTTTGAGAGAAAGGATGATAAGGTACGAATAATGCATCAAATTCACAGCAAGGAAGCATTCATGAAGCATCAGGAAGGCAATGTGCTTTTATGGCTTTTTCTTCTTTCTCATGCAACGAAAGCGTCGCTGTCAACTCGCGGACACAATCAGTTATAGATCGAATTCACAGCATGTTAATTCAAACAATTTAGTATTTACCCTCCTTGCACGCCTCGATAGTCAGGCAACACTTCAATCTTTTTAAGAATGACTATTAGGTAAAGATTTCGATGGAAGTGGTAAACATGGCAGCTATAAAGATGTTAGTGGCGATGAAGTTAAAGGTAAGGATGATAAGGTTCAGGATGATGAAGTTAGGATGATACTAATGTAGGTATAGATATAAGTTATAAACATGGTATTGGTGAGGTAGTTAAAGGTAAGAAGATAAGGTTTGAAGTGATGAAGTTTGGATGATAATATTATATGTGAAAATGGAAACATGGCAGTTGTGAACATGATAGTGGCGAGGTGGCTAAAGTTAGGGATTATAAGGGTTAGTAGGTTAAGGTGATCGAAGATAATAATGTTGGTAAAGATTTCGATGGAAGTGATAAACATGGCAGCTATAAAGATTGATGTGGCGAAGTTGTTAAAGGTAAGGGTTATGTGTTTTAGGATAACAAAGTATGGACGACAATATAAGTAAAACTAAAGTGGTTAAGATAAGCCGATGGCAGCTGAAAGGACGATGCAAAGGATAATTAGTTTAGGATGACAATGATCATCAAATGTTTGTTATAATGAATAACAGACTTTATTAAATTGCCAGCCTCGAATATTGCGTTTCTAGCGTTCTGGTTGGCTCATAAATACCGACATGATTATATATGAAAACTGACTATTTAGTATGGCAAAGCTGAAATATGATTCTAAAAGAAATTTAGCTGTCATTTTCAGACATCGATAGGTTTGGGGAACTCAAGAAATCTAGTACAACAGTTATTTCATTCTCGCTTATTGGATACGAGATGATGGACAGGATGAGGAGTAGGTAGTAATGGCAAGCTTGATAATGATAAGAAGATGATGAACGTGCGGTAGGTGATAATAAGACTTATGGTGTTGCGAATGATAATGAAGGCAATGAAGGTGACTGTGTTGATGATAGCGTGAAAATGTAATAGTGATGGCGGTGGTAAGGATGACAACGGTGGCAATAATGACAATAATAATGGAGTCTATTTTAAAACAGTTGGGCATAACGCAAAAAATGAGTTGTGAAATACTAGTATACAGTATCCATAATAAATAGAGAAAGCGTTATAAGTTAAAGTGTCATGTAGGGTTTACATGAGGCTATATATATATAGCTAGATAATACATTTTAGTTTTAAATTTTTTTACATATTTTTCCTCTGATGTAGTGACAATGACAATGATGGTGATAACGACGATGAAAGAATTTTAGCGGTCAAAAATTAGTAGAAATAACGAGGCTGATGGTATCGACAAAGTTTAGAAAACCAAAGATTGTGCTAATAGTAGAGATAATGTGGTGATGGTGCATGGTTGCTATGATGAAAATAAAGTATAACTTAATGTTGCTATTTTAACGGGCTACAAATGTTAGTGATTTTTGCAAAATCACAGCAGAAGTCAAATGGTCTCTTATACACGTTTGCCCAGGAGCTCCACTTGCAAATCTCATCTTCCTCAGGTAAACCCCTCCACAATTTAGAGTTTGGTATACATCCGACAGACCACTCGCGATCGTTCTTCTTAAATTTCTTGCTGTAGATCTCGCCAATAGATTCCCCTTTAATGAAAATAAAGAGGAGTAATAAAAAATAGAACTGGGAAGTATTTATACACCACATAACACTTATCAACCGATAGCGCGGTCTTTGCTAGAAATGTCAGACCGAGGGCTTGGCGTATGGGCTACGGCCGAGCGTAGCGAGGTTCATGCCAAAAACCCGGGATCTGAGGTTTCCCGGTAAAGGCCAGCGAATGAGGCTAGAAGTAATCTTATTAGATGTTTTTTTCCAGTTTAGTTAGAAATCTAGGTAAAAGAAAGCAAAATATAGTAAAAAGATTAAAAAATATAAGTTTTATACGTGCCCTCTCGGTAGCCAATCAGATTGAAGGGTTCTGTCTGGCCATATATTAACCCTAGAACGCATGACGAAAAAAAAGTTACACGAAGGCATGGTGGGGGGAGGTCAATCGGACACCCCCCGTCTAATTTCAAAAGTATGCAACCAATCGCCATGAAACTTGGTATGTGTAATGAGTGTCACGTGAACTTCCATAAAGTATAGTCACGTTGTTACTAATTAGTTTCCATGGCAACCGTAGACAGAAACAACACTTCCAAGTGTAAATTCGGTGTTCCTCAATGGTATTCATCTAATCGATGTAAAATCGATGTAAAAACCTTGCACTTGTAATTAATATATATAAGTGTTCAATTATCTTTGAAAAAATTTAAGCTACGTGAACTGTAATTGGTTTCCATGGTTGCGACAGCAAAAAAGAAATGTCAAAACTGCAAAACTGTCGACACGAAAATTTTGCAAACGGTTAGGAATAATGATATTTCGCTTAGCAAGGTAGTTGCACTTGATCAACTAACTCATCTTGAGGTCAAAAAAATTTAAAATGTTACCATGGCAACCACTTCCAAAAATCCAAAATGGCGGCCATTGGCCAAGTTTCGGATTTTGTAAATTTGTTTAAAAAAAGTTCTAAATCAACTAGAAACGTTTAAAAACATGAATTTTCAAAGAAAAACTACTGAACTTGTAACATAGACAAAAGATAATTAAGTTTCAGTCATTTTTTAGGCAGAACAGCATTTTTTAAAGCAAATGACGAGTCTCGTCGTTTCCTGTGATGACGTCATCAAATTAATTTGAAAAGATGTGTCATTAACCAAAAGAATAATTGTGCCAAACCTTTTGGCAATCGGCAAAAGAGCACTTTTTTATCCCAAAAAAAATCGAAGAGGGGGGGGGTCAAAATAACCCCCTCCCTCATGTCTTCCAGGGTATTCATGTCTTTTAAAATTGCGGTTTTTTCAACGTTTAAAAAAGTACTAAATCAACTAGAAACATTTAAAAACATGAATTTTCAAAGAAAAACTACTGAACTTGTAACAGAGACAAAAGATAATTAAGTTTCAGTCATTTTTTTAAGGCAAATGACAAGTCTTGTCGTTTCCTGTGATGACGTCATCAACGATTAAGTTGAAAAGATGTGTCATTAATCAAAGAACAATTGCGTCAAACCTTTTGGCAATCGGTAAAATAGCACGTTTTTTATTCCAAAAATAAGGTCAAAATGACCCCCTCCCTCATGCCTTCCAGGTTATTCATGTCTTTTGATGTCGCGGTTTTTTCAACTTTCAAGTCAACTCTGTTACAGCTGCTGAAACATTCTCTTTTGATTTTAGAAAAGCGTTCTTGGAAGCTCCATTCATCGACATAACATAACCAAACTCACACTATTTTCGTTATTTTATACAGGAAATCACGATTGATCTTCTTAAAACAGCCATGAAAGAGAACCCCCAGGCGCATGGCTTTCTAATCGATGGCTTCCCCAGGGACGTTGAAGGTCTACAGTTTGAAAAAGAGGTGTGAAATTTGTTACTCAATTGTTTTATTATTCATTTTTCCTACCAAACTCAACATCTGCTTTCCGGCTTTTAGAATATCAAGTTTGGTTGCCGGTTGACAATTGTACTTAGACGACTTGCAAGTCTTCCCAACATTTCTGACAAATATTTTGAATAATTATGAAAATTCATAAACCAGCATTTACGATCTCAGGAATGCAAGAATTATAGCGCTCCTTCTCTCTTCAACGGTGGCGTTTTTATTTGTCGTGTCCCTGAACGAGGCATTCTACCCAAGTCAATTTTTGCTTGGAGTAAATCTGTAATGGATATAAGTTTCCCGTCCAGGGAGAGTCAAGGACTCTCATCCATTCGACGTTACGGAAATCGGAGAGAAGCATCAACCCAATAGGTCTTTAGCTGTACGATTACTGACCTTTTCCCCAGGACCTAGCTGTCAATGATAGTTACTCTATTGCTTAGCTTACGCTTCCCTTGCTGAAGAATTAAAGCAGTAAGTGAATAAAATTGATTAACTAGATATCAGTATTTACCAGATACAGATTAGATTTGATGCATTAAGTTTTTGATATTTTCAAAACCCCAAAATGCAGGTTGTAGAGTGTGACTTTGTACTATTTTTTGAGTGCACTGAAGAAGTAATGGAACAGAGATTACTCAAACGTGGAAAAACGAGCGGCAGAGCAGATGATAAACTGGAGTCCATCAAGAAACGTTTCCAAATAATGTGATAGAGTACTATGAGAAACTGAACAAAGTAAAAAGGGTACGATAGTAGTAGTTTTTCTTAGTTTGCTGTGGAAATTTGGAACCAACTTTTTAATTCTTATAAGCATTGGTTTAATATGTCCGAACTTAGATTGCCAGTACACGGCCTTCCACGTTAGAGGTCCCTAGATGACTCTACCCGGTCAATCGTGTCTCTACCGTTAGTTTGAATGTTATGAGTTTCAGTAGGAGACAGTTTGTTACGTGACTGAACGCAGGACCGTCGGTAACACAACAGATAAATTCAATTGACACAAAGCTTCTTACAAAACTCCGTGGCTTGTCCATAACATTTGCTGATTTACACGTCCCACTGGACTAACCTTCTGGACTTTACTTGCTTAGTTGAATATACTCTTTTCACTTTCTTGTTGCTCCCTTATCTCTTTCATTCGAGCTCTGTCTCTCTGTCTCACATTCAAACTAGCACGTCTTATATACTTTTAGTCAATATTCTAGAAAGTTCCTAGAGTATTCATATTTAGAAACATTACATCATACGTATGCTGTTTTAAGTAAATACATCACCATGTTCTAGAATGTTCCAGAATATTACGCTATGAGTAAGCAGTTCTAATACTTCTAGAATGTTCTCTGAAAAGTTCCTAAATGTTCTTAATGAAAGTAAAATGTTTTAAAGATTTCTAGACTGTTCTAGACAATTCTAATGATAGGTCTAGAAAGGTCTGAAATATATAACGACAAAATACAATGTTTTGTAACAGTTTACTATGTCAGAACTTAGATCTGGAACAGTTTGCTAATACACGGCCTTACCACGCTAGAGGTCCCTAGATTACTCTACCGTTAGTTTTGATTTTCATCTAATCTTACTTGTATAAGGAAGCACTGTCTACAGAGGGAGAGGTTAAGACCACTGATAGGAAGGGGTAAAGTATACTGACAAAAAAAGTACTGAAGATTACTGGCGGAGGGAGGGGTGACCTAGAGAAAAGAGGGCTGACAGAAGAAGTGATAAAGAATGCTGTTAGATGGAGGGGTAAAGAGCACTTCCAGAAGTAGATGTTAACAAGTCTTTGTTTTCTTGTTGTAAGGTTGACTCCAATCGTGTTATTGATGACTTCTGCTGC
>JAOBRD020563926.1:0-16307 GCA_027575215.2 Hydrozoanthus sils | reverse complement strand
AAAATTCAGGGCATTTTCATGGCCATGAAAAACCCATTTAAAAAAATCATGGCCTGCTAGCTGGAAATTAATGGGATTTTCATGGATGTTAGGTTTTTCATGGCCCTTAATAATTCCATATTCGTGGGTTTTTTCATGATTTTTTCTGAAAACTGCGAAATCTGCGAAAAACGTGAGATTTATTCGGATCAGTCAAACTCAAGACCCTCTGTGAAAACTGTGAAATCTGCAAAAACGTGAGATTTATTTGAATCAGTCAAACTCAAGACCCTTTGTGAAAACTGCGAAATCTTCGAAGAACGTGAGATTTATTCGAATCAGTCAAACTCAAGATTCTCTGCAAAAACTGCAAAACCTGCAAAAAACACAAGATTTATTTGAATTAGTCAAACTCAAAACCCTCGCAAAAACTGCAAAATCTGCGAAAAATGTGAGATTTATTTGAATCAGTTTAACTCAAGATCCTCTAAGAAAACTGTGAAATCTGAAAAAAATGCGAGATTTATTTGAATCAGTCAAAATCAAGACCCTCTGAAAAAACTGCAAAATCTGCGAAAAAATGCAAAATTTATTCGAATGAGACAAACGCAAGACCTTCTGCAAAAACTGCGAAATCTGCGAAAAATGCGAGATTATTTCGAGTCAGTCAAACTCAAGACCCTCTGTGAAAACTTAATAAATCTGTGATTTATTCTTATGACAATTAGTTAGAATTTTGCCTAATGGAGTATCACTGAATTCTCGTCAATTATAAATTTTCCTGTCCCAACAATTAATTCAGAATCAACAATAATGGCAGATCGATCTTTTCATGAAAACAATGTTATATCAAATTAGACTAGTTATTGCCCAATATTGCAGGAAATTGATAAACAATTCGATCAAATTAGACTTTTGCCAACTTGAGTTTGAAAATTGTAGGAATGAAAAATTACTTGAACTAGAAACTCAAGACCCTCGGCAAAAACTGAAGAAATCTGCAATTTATTCTTATGAAAAAGTTAGAATTTTGCCTAACGGAGTATCACTGAGTTCTTGTCAATTATATATTTTCCTGTCCCAACAATTGATTCAGAATCAACAACAATAGCAAATCTTTTCACGAAAACAAGGTTATATCAAATTAGACCATTGCTAACTTGAGTTTCAATATTGCAGGAGTATGATAAACAATTCAATGAAATTAGACTTTTGCCCACTTGAGTTTGAAAATTGTAGGAATGATAAAAAAATTGAATAAGACAACTTAAGACCCTCTGCGAAAACTGAAGAAATCAGCTAGTTATTCTTACGACAAAGTTAAAATTTTGCCTAACAGAGTATCACTGCATGAGTTCTCATCAATTATATATCTCCAGAGTGTCCCAACAATTCAGAATCAACAACAATACCAGATCTTTTCATGAAAACAAGGTTATATCAATTTAGACTTTTGCCCACTTGAGTTTAAAATTTGCAGGAATGATAAACAATTCGATCAAATTAGACTTTTGCCCACTTGAGTTTGAAAATTGTAGGAATGATAAAAAAATTGAATAAGACAACTTAAGACCCTCTGCGAAAACTGAAGAAATCAGCTAGTTATTCTTACGACAAAGTTAAAATTTTGCCTAACAGAGTATCACTGCATGAGTTCTCATCAATTATATATCTCCAGAGTGTCCCAACAATTCAGAATCAACAACAATACCAGATCTTTTCATGAAAACAAGGTTATATCAATTTAGACTTTTGCCCACTTGAGTTTAAAATTTGCAGGAATGATAAACAATTCGATCAAATTAGACTTTTGCCCACTTGAGTTTAAAGTTTGCAGGAATGATAAAAAATTTGATCAAATTAGACTTTTGCCCACTTGAGTTTGAAAATTGTAGGAATGATAAACAATTCAACTTAGAAAACTGAAGACCCTCTGTGAAAAACAAGGTTTGTCTTGAATATGTCTCATTCAAATAAGTCTCACGTTTTTTGCAGATTTTGCAGTTTTCGCAGATTTCGCATTTTTCACAGTGTCTTGAGTTTGACTGATTCAAATAAATCTCGCATTTTTCGCAGATTTTGCAGTTTTCGCAGAGGGTCTTGAGTTTGACTGATTTGAATAAATCTTGCATTTTTCACAGATTTCGCAGTTTTCGCAGAGGGTCTTTAGTTTGACTGATTTGAGTAAATCTCATGTTTTTCATAGATTTTGCAGTTTTCGCAGAGGGTCTCGAGTTTTACTGATTCGAATAAATCTTGCATTTTCGCAGGTTTTGCAGTTTTCGCAGAGGGTCTTGAGTTTGACTGATTCAAATAAATCTCACATTTTTCGCAGTTTTTACAGAGGCTCTTAAGTTTGACTGATTTG
The DNA here is from genome assembly GCA_027575215.2 of Hydrozoanthus sils. NCBI lineage: Eukaryota > Metazoa > Cnidaria > Anthozoa > Zoantharia > Hydrozoanthidae > Hydrozoanthus > Hydrozoanthus sils. The sequence continues at coordinate 13,960 of JAOBRD020563926.1, read as the reverse complement.
GATAAATCTTGCATTTTTCGCAGATTTTGCAGTTTTCACAGAGGGTCTTGAGTTTGACTGATTCGAATAAATCTCGCATTTTTCGCAGATTTTGGAGTTTTCGTAGAGGGTCTTAAGTTTGACGAATTCAAATAAATTTCGTAGAGTTTGCAAAATTTTGCAGTTTTTGCAATAGCATGCATTTCTGGACTTATCTCAAAATTTAATATTCAAAAGTTTCCAAACTTGTACAAAACTTTCAAACTACAAAAGTTGTCTGCATGTGTAGTACTTTAGATGTAAATGCAGAAAGTTAAGAAATTATTTTTCCCACCTTTTTTATTGTCAAAACTTCATTCAGCCTACAGTTACATGGTACTGATTAAATTTTCAACTGGTTGAAAACTTGCACAGTGCATACTGTTTATGTACAACTATCTCTTTTTTTTACAAGAGACCGGCTATCTGAGTTCATAAGTTGAACCCATGTTTATTTGTCAGCCCATTACCATGTAAATATGAGCAGATAAACCCTCAAACCTCTAACAGTGCAATAATTTACCTATGCAGTTAAAGTGTTTACACTGCACTGATTATTTTTTTGATGGCACCAGACAAAAACTTAACCCCGATTTTGCCAAACAAAAATTTGCACAGCTAGCTGGTCAAATATTTGTACAGTTCAGCTAGTTCTAAGTAAATAGAACAACTAAACACACAAATCTTCAACCAGTTAAAGGAGGAATCAGTACCTTGTTATTATTACCTTAATCAGACTAGAAAGAAAACTAAAACTAAGAATAAATCCATTATCTTTCAAGATCTCTTACAACAGATGAACTGTTTATGTGAGACTTTTCAGCACTTAAAGTTTCAACTTCAATACATGAAGTTTTTTTGGATCTGAGGGAATCCTGATTTAAAATCACACAATAAACATTGTTAATAGAGCACACTTTCATTAGACTAATAAAACAAAAGAATTCAAGTTGCAAAAAATGTATAGTACCAAAATGTACCAAAAACTTTTGCTAGTCTAGTTCAGCAAGAATTCACCCAATCAGAAATAGCTACTAATGAAGACTTTGAAAATAATTTATTATATAGTTTTTGAGAAAATTGCAGAGTCAACAAAGTGAAGCTTTGTTTTGTGAGAAACAAAACATTTTTTTGAATATTTTGTTGATTAATTAGAAGTTTCCAGTTTAGACTTGAGATCTAATAAATATTATTTCCAGGACCTGATTCAACTGTTTTGCCGAATATGTTCTAGTTCTTTAGAGTAAGCTAAAAACATGTAGCAAGGCAAAAAAATCAAGTTTCTTTAGGAAAGCAGAGTGTTTTGTAATTTGATAGTGGAGTGGGTCAAAACTAGGTTTTCCTTCACTTAGAAAAATCTTGACTAAAAGTTTTCAATATGTTTCCACTTCCACTTAAAATCGTCAACATTCGAAGAATATTCTAATTATTACAACCAAACATTAATGAGTTGACACCAATTGGCGTCACCCTTTGCACAACCTGTTTTCAGCTGTAGGTTTTTCACTTGAAGAAAACAGCTTCAAGCCAAAAATATGGAATAATGTTATGATGTTAGATCCAGCACAAACACCGTGCCATGTATCTAAATATAGACAAAAAAAAACATTTGTTTCAATCTTGCATCAGAGAAAATAGTTTGAAGAATTCTTGTCTAACATTTCCAATGCTTTGGAGGGAAAAACGCTTCGAATTAAAACGACTTCAATTAGCACATTTAATGGCAAGTTTTTGTATTGTCTTGAAGGCCCGAAAGAAAAAAAATTAAAATGCACTTTAAATTTTGAAAAAATTAAAAATGCAACGTCGACAAATTAAAATCATATTGGGAAGTGCACCTGCAGTTTTTTTTACAGTGTTTTTAAACAAAGCACATTTAGTTTCTTATAAAAACATCGGTTTTTGCATCATTTGCGAAATGATATTCTTTTTTCTGCATTTTTCTGGATAATTTTATAGTTAGCATTATCGATTCTTGTTATTGCACTCGGCCAAAATTTACATTTCAATACTTGTAAACTAAACAACTTGATTATCTTCCACAAAGCAACTCAACAACCATAACGAAGGGTTTCGAAACAAATCAACAACGGAAAAAATATAGTTCGAGAAAATCCAGTTAATTTTATCGAATAACACCTATAAGGCAATAGTCAGGTTCTCTATAAAATAAATTGTTTTGCAAAAAGTTACTGACCGAGTGTCACGTCAAATTTCTAAAAAAAATATATAAAAATTATCATGTCTACAAATTAAGAGCTAAGACAGGATTTTCAACGATGTGATTTTGTGAAATAAGAGTGTTAGAATATGATTGAAGATGTTATATTACATAATATGAAGTATATTTTAATGAACTTATTCTTCAATATTTGAGACAGAGTGTGCTTTTGTTTTTCGTTTACAAACGATTTCTGTCGGCTTAGCTCGAATCTACAAATCGAGAATATTTACATAAGGAACGCACCAAGGTTGCACTCAAAAAAAAATTAATATCACAGCTGAATTGTAACAGTTATGCTGAAAACTTGGAAACCACAACACATCATGACCTCTCGGTACGCAGTTGTGGTGAATTTCTTAGTACAAAACATACAGAAACGAGCAAGATGGCTTTCAATCGTTCAATATCTGTGGAAACTTCTGTTTGCCATTCATAATGGAACCAGCAGCGGTTTAAAACAAAGATAACCATAAAAGTGATTCTAGCTACACTAATTACTTTAATAAAACACTGACTAAATTTGGCATAAGAAAATATTATGTGAAGCAAGTTCGTGAGCTTACCTCGCCGCTTTCACCACAAATTGTGTTCCGTAAATATTCTATCAGCCTGGAAACAGGAACACGACCCAAGTTCTCCGGATCACAGCTGTAAAATAAGCTATCAAGTATCGCTTCCTCGGTAACCTTAGACGAGTCGTCGTATTCAGGGTCCTGTTCAGGGCAAAACCACATCATCATAATAAGGATTTTTCCATTTAAGGCTTGTTTTAGAAACACTTCGTAGAAATAACACATGTTAAAGCTTGTTTAGATTTGTGCATGAAAGAGCGCGCCATTCAAAATTTCTTAAACAAAGAGGAAAAATTTGTAAAATCGGAAAATTAAACTATGAACGAGATATAGCTTCTTAAATTACCATTGATTCGGTGAATTCTTGGCTTCTTTCTTCGGTCGACACTATTCTCGTTTACTTCTTCTCAACTGACAGTATAAACGGCCATCTAATTATTGGCTTTCACTATTTGCACAAGCAACCGCGTCCTTTTACCCTTCATTTGCTCAAATGTTTCAAATGAAATTGCTTTCGGTACACGGTAGTTTAAAAGATGACACTTTTATGCTCCTTCAGGTCACAAAACCTGACATTGTTGATAGTGTTAGGAACATTTTGCGGCTTAAAAACACACATATTATGGAAAACCGTCCAAGCCACAACACCAATCAACAATGAACTAATAAGTAACGCAGACCTCCATTGTTTGACATGCTTAATATGGTAATGCATTGTCTGATTACTTCCAAATATGGAGCGCTCTCCCGGGAAAGCGTCGTCGTACGTTGCTTCCTAGGCAACAAAAGCGCGGGAAAATGAGAGAAGAGTTTCAACACGCTGACGCTATGAAAATAAAAATACTTTGAAAAAAGAAACTTTCTATAGTGCTTATATAACTGTTAACTATGCGGTTACTTCGTCTGAGTCTTTAGCGGCTTCAACTTTAACATTTAATGCCTTCTTTACTATTATGCATTCAACCGTTACTTCTACCCAAGTCTGGTAAAGTGTGGCGGAATAGGGAGAGTACGCCGGCACCGACGACAACGGTATAGTCTATAGAAAATCGGGGGTGGAAACGGAATCTTGAATCATGAATCACGGCTAAAAAATGTGAAGGTATCATGAATCACATCATCTCGCAGGCTGTGAATCATGAATCACGGACAAAAAAAATAAATGAATCATGAATCATGAAGAAATTCGATAAATGAATCATGAATTGTTGGTTGAAAAATATCTGGGAATCACGAATTATCATACTGAAGAGATTCCGCTTCCACCCCCGAGGAAAACGATAATAAAGTGTGGGTCACCTTCGCTGCACGTTGTCAATTCATCTGCAGCGGAAGCAAAACATTATTGGGGGGGGGGGCACAGTTGAAATTATTGGCCAATGCCCCCCGGCCCCCCCCGGTTCCGCCACCCATGCGACTTGAATATTACAACGTGAAAAGCTCAGTTCTGAAGTTTCTACGACTACGAGAACAACCTACAGAAAATTTTGTTAATCTTCTTTTGCCTTTAAAAAAACCGCTTTCATCCTTTTCTGTATTCACAAAGCGTAACTCGGAGAAAAGAGAATGCAAAGCAGCCGTACTAACGTGATCGAAAAGGGAAAGCAAAAAGTGTGTTTTTATAAGCCCTCGTCATCGGTGATACCGTTGTATATCAGTAAGGGAAAAGGTCAAAACAATGGTACTTCCTAGGACCCCAATTTAGGGGGGTGGGGTAATATGTGCCGCCACCCACCACCTTTTTTACAAAAAGGCTAAGTTTCAGGAGCAAATATCATGTTCAATAAAATAGATATTGATAAAGTGCTTGCACCAACGCCTTCCTTGTGGAAAGAGGAGTCCATAATACAATAAAAACCAATACCCCTAAACCAGGTTTTGAGAAATTGAGCTCTGAAAAAGTTGTGGGGGTGGGTTAGGGGGTCTGTGCCGTCACCCACCACCTCCCCCGACAAAATTGGGTTCCTTAAAGATACCACTGTTTTGACTTCTTCCTTAAACTCCCTAATTTTGTCCCATCTTCAGTCATTTTACAAGCAGAACTGTGCAATGTATAACTTCTGATAGTCAGCATAACATTAACAAAACACTGACGTTGCACTATTCATTCTCCATCAGTGAATATATGTTAAATTCGATAACTTACCTAATGCGCCTAATGCTGTACAAGTTTTAAAAGAATCGTTCCGAAAACATGTGCACATAAATCAAAGGAGTTGCTACTTCGCGATTGACCCATTTTAACACTCGATCATCGAAACTTTTAAGGTGCACTGTCAAGTTTATTCGTTAGAATTTATAAAAAGAAGTTATGCACTCTTAACCGAAGAAATTAATTTTTGCGCCCTGAGGCTGAGCGGCCCTTGGCTTTGTTTTTAGGCAGGCAAACTAAAAACAGAATGCACCATGCTGCAATTACAGCAAGTGTGCTTAATGTTTACTTGCAAGACATTTGTGTTTTCATTTAACACCAGACAGCTTTAACAACCAATTTAATTGTGCTTAACTATCAACGCCAAATAAAATTTCTATTTATTTCCTATATCATCCGCAGGGTTTCAGTGGGTTACGATCAATTAGGTGGTTTATAGGTATATTTGTTTCTGAAAAACGATGTTGTTTATAAAGTGGCAACTTCTATTTAGGGAATTGGAAGCTCACATATCCATTTTGTCCTGAAAAAACGTCAATTTTACGTTTCTTTCGAAACCCCATCCCCCACCCCATCCCCCCCCCTAGAAACTTAAAAAATATCTATCGATATTTTTGTGCTCTGAAATCATTGTAAAAGTCGTTAAGGTTAACAAAGAATACGTTCCACGACTTTATTTACGCCTTCGATGAAGTTTCAATCAAAGTCAGTTTTTAATAATATTAAATCGTAAGTAAACACAAATTAATCTGCACAAAATCTCTTGTCTGATCCCAGACTACTATATAAACAACAAAAATTTCGTGAAAAACATATAAGGAACCGACTGATCGATGAATATAAAGCAAAAGTTATTTTATATCTCCTTCCAAGATGTTTCCAAAAAGTCCAGAATTTTTTTAAAAAATATCGACGTATCAAAGAGAAACGTCACTTCCGCCAACCCCCCTAGGTACCCCCCTCAAACGTAAAGTTGACGTTTCTTGTGGGCAAAATCGATATGTGAGGCCTCCCTTAGTGGCCTCGAAAATTGAAGTTGTATCTATTTTTATTTCATAAAACTTAAAAGAAAAGGCCACATCAAAGGGGTAATTTTAAGTTTTTTCCCAAAAAAGTAGAATGTTAACAGAGAAAGGTACAAAGCACCAGGTAGGGCAGGGAATTGGGGAAGGAATGGGTGAGAAAATACAAAGAAAGCTTATTTTCGGAAGCTTAAGCAATATTTTCTTAAAAGTCTTCAAGTAGGGACCGGAAAAAGTAAATAGTGAAAGTCTTCTCGAGACAACTTTGAAATGACCTCGTTTTCGGTTTTTGAAAAAAAAAACACATTTATTTGGACGTTTTGATATGTATCCGTTACTGGTACTAGCATTTCCTGCTGCGGTCTTTGATACTGATTTTATCGTTATCAACGGAAAAATTTTGCGCTCGTTCAAACGACATCCGGGAATATCGTTATACCGAAGACCGTTATACAGGGAGTATCGTTATACCAAGGGCTAACCAACAACCTCCCCCCCCCATCCCCCACCTTGAACAAGCACTAACCCGAAATGAGAAAAAAATAGTAAGCGCCAAGGGGCTGATTGTTCGAAAGCGGATTACCTTAAACCAGGATAAGTTATTATACTTTATATTTGGTATGATTAGTAACTACCTAAATGTTTTGGTCTTGATTTTGTCTTTGTCCTTGATGACTTGCGCATTTGCTTTTTTCTTTTTCATATTTCTGTCGCGTTGATTGTACAATCAACAGTCTTGTAGACAACCAACTTTTACTAGCTCACAACCAACTTCTTCCCACAACAAACTTCTTCAAGTAAAAAAGGGCGAGCACCTGCACTCGCGCGCGCGCTCTTTTTAATTTTTGGCGGGAATTTCCTGACTCTGGCTCACAACGCGGCCGACTGGTCACGCAGTTTGTGGTTGCCCCAGTTTCATCGAGTTAGTTGAGTTTTTTATGGATGTGCTCTCAATCATTCTCAAATTATTATTTATCCCATTATTCGTCATCAATTTTGGAAACTTCGATCATTCCGGCATTAATTATTTTCAAATAAAGGTCTTCCAAGGTCAAATTCCACGTTCGTCACGTCACGTGTCACGCGCGATCATCCTGGACATGATTAGCATGAAAAAGTCCGCCGGCGCACCATATACTCTCGCCGTGGGTTATTTTAGACACTGTATGTTGGTGAAGAATAAAATTAAAAGCTGAAATATTAGTGATTCGTGAAAACTCTATTTTGATTTACGTGAACCATGAATTTTCAATTTTATTTCACGTGAACTGTGCACGATATCCCCCTTTCCGACCCTCATAACAGAAAGTTATTATGATTATAACGCATTCTTTATTGCTTGTTATATAATAATAATTATTTAATATAAGATTTAAAGATGTTATAAAACATGGAAAGTTATTATCCTTTTAGTTAGTGTTTACTTGATTTAAACAAGAAAATAATGCAAACTGGAAGTGTAAATATCAGCATAATTTTCTGTGCATGCATGCTACTGATAATTATAGAAACAGCCAATAAAATGGCACATAGGCCTTACAGGTCAGAAGGAACTAAGACTGAATTTTAGTAATATTAAAAATCAATGAGTCACTATTTTCTTTTAGCGAGTCACAGGTTTTAATCACGTTCTCCTCCCCCTCTGCTATGGCTGCAAAATACATAATTATTTTCCTGTAGTAAGGTCACCTGTCACCTATCTTCTAGACACCTCGTGGCGCATAAGGCATCCACAGAATGCTTCCATTTCTCTCTGTTGGCTGCGATAGTTCTTGCCTCTTCCCATGACTGCCAGTCTGTTTCTTTCCTTTCTCTCTCCACTGGCCTACTCCAGATTGTTTTGGGTCTTCCTTTTTTCCTTTTCCCTTTGGGCTTCCATGTCATTGCAGTGTTACAGTCATTCCTTTTATCTTGTCTTTAAATGTGGCCTATAATCTTCCACCTTCGTTTCTTTACCTCCTTGCTTAACGGCTTCATGCCTGCTTTCTTCAACAGCTCTCGAGTTGTTACATGACCTTTCCAGTCTATTTTAAGGATTCTCTTGAGGAATTTGTTATGAAACACATCAATTCGCTCATCATGTCCTCTATTCATTTGCCACGTTTCACATCCGTAAAGCAAAACGGGAATTACCAGAGTCTTAAACAATCTTAGCTTGGTCCTTTTGCTGAAGCTGTTGGAGTTCCAAGCTCTTTTGAGTTTGACAATTGCGCCTATTGCTTTGGAGAGTCTGTTCTTCAGATCTTTCATTCCTCCTCCTTCTTTACAAATTCTAGCTCCTAAATAATTAAAAGTCTCAACTTCACTAATATCCTGTCTATCAATTGTAATCCTTTCCTGACTCTTCGCATTAATGCTCATCACCTTTGTCTTCTCCTTGTTGATTTTTAGCTCGACTCGTCTAGCCTCCGTATTCGTTTTAGTTGTTTTACTCTGGATATGCTGTTTACTAGAAGATAGCAGGGCCACATCGTCTGCAAAATCCAAATCGTCGAGCTTAGATGTAAACCTCCCCCTGATTCCATTATTTCCATTCCCCATAGTCCTTCTCATTGCTATCAGGAACAAAAACCCTGACATATTACATCCTTGTTTGACGCCTGTTTTGATGTTGAACCATTCACATGCTTCTGCCTTATCTTCTACAGCACACTCGAACTCATCATAGGACATTCTTACCATCCTTATAACTTTGTCTGGGATGCCATATTTCCGCATTATTAACCACAAGTTTTCACGATGGATGGAGTCGAATGCCTTTTCGAAGTCAATGAAGTTTACATATAAGATAGCTTGCCATTCATTGACCTGCTCGACGATACTTCTCAATATGAAAATCTGGCCTGTTGTTCCCCTGCCCTTTCTATATCCTGCTTGTTCATTTCTCAGCCTGCTGTCAGTTCCGTTCCGAATGCGGTCTATAATGATCCTTCCAAGTATCTTACCCACCACTGAGAGCAGAGTTATTCCTCTCCAGTTCTTACATTCCTTGAGGTTTCCTTTCATTAGCAACTTGATAATAAGCCCCCTCTTCAAATTATCACGAATCTTTTCATGTCTCCACACTTTTCCCATTATTCCATGCACTTTCTTTGCTGAGAACTCTGTATTTGCCTTCAGCAACTCAGCCGTGATAGAATCAATTCCTGGTGACTTCCCATTCTTTAATCTTTCAACTGCCGTTTTTACTTCTCCCAGTGTTTGTTCAATGACTGCAATTTCTTCAATTATCACGTTAGGTTCAAACTCACATTCATACTCCGTTGTTATCGGATCTGTTGGTTCTTCACTGTTAAGTACTTCTTTAAAGTGTTCTGTCCATCTTGACTGTATTTCTGTCTTCCCACTCACCAGATTGCCTCTCTTGTCTAGGATTGCTGTAGATGCTCTTAGATCTTTCATTGCACAGCACCTTTGTCAGCCCGTATAACGTTCTCATGTGCTGTTTCCTTGCTGCATCCTCTGCCTCGTTTGCGATGTTATCCACCCATTTTCTTTTGTCACTCCTTATACTTCTCTTCACCACCCTACTCTTTTCCTTATATTCTGTTCTGAGCCGTTTCTTGATCCTCTCAGAGCGGATGCTTAGAATTCTCCATTTAATCTTCTCTCCAAGTCTACAAGTGCCCATGATTCTTCTATTATCCAGGGCTTTCTTTTCTTCCTCTGCTGGCCTAATACTTCTTCTACTGCTTCCGTTTATGCCTTTTCCATCACTTGATAGCCATGCTCTATTTCGTCATCCTCATGTACACTCGACGCCTCTTCCTCCAATGCCTGATATCTATTCTGCAAAGTGATCGTAAATGTTTTAAAAGATCTTCATTTTTTCAATTTGTTGGTATCATACTTGGCTCTCATCGTTTTCTGTTCCTTTGATTTCTTCCGTAATTTTAGCTTCACTTCGTGCACACGAGATAATGATCACTCCCAATGTCTGCAGACCTATACACTCGGGTGTCGATAACTGAGTTACGGAATTTCTTGCTAATAAGCACATGGCCTATTTGATTTTTGGTTTTTCTGTCGGGCGATACCTAGGTGGGCTTGTGTATAGCTTTGTGCGGAAACAAAGTTCCTGTTATAAATAATTTGTTCATGTCACAAAAATCGCAAAGCCGCTCGCCGTTGTCATTCTGTCTTCCAATCCCACGCTTACCCACAACTCCTTCCAAACCCCAGTTTCCCTCACCGACCTTCGCACTCATGTCACCTGTGACAATCAGCATATCGCACTCCTCCTTAGCATTTAACACATCCTGCAGTCTCCTGTAGAATTCGTCTTTTGAATCTTTTACCGACTCCTCTGCATCCTCTGTTGGTGCATATACATGTACCACAGTCATTTTGATGTGTTTGGCATGGAACCTGGCCACAATTATTCGTTCATTTACAGGCATCCAATCTAAGAGAGCTCTCGTTGCAGATTTAGACATCAGTATACCTACTCCTTCCCTATGGACATCGTCTTCTTTACCTGAGTATGTGGTTTCCACTTCCTCCAGCACTACCTTGCCTCGCCCTGTCCAATGTGTCTCACTGATTTCCATGATTTCAATGCCCCCTTTCTTCATCTCTCTCGATGCTTGTGCAATGTTCCCACTTCGGTACAACGTCCTTACGTTCCAATTACCTATCTTCACGACATGTTTAGGGTGGACTAATGGTCTCATCTGCTCAAGAGCTTCCGTATGGCTTTCACCCCGCGCGTCATCGAAATTCTCATGGTTTGAGGAGTGACCACAGCGTCACTGAATTTAACAGAGGATTTATAAGCTCCTTATAATTGGGAATAGTTATCTTTTCTGTGTTCTTGTCAGTTATGCTAACTATTGCACTGGACACTTTTACTAATGTATCTTGCAAAGCCGATACACTCTTATGTCTGAAAGTTTGCATTAGGTTGCGAGTTTTCCCCATATTTCTTCATTTACTTTGGGAAACAAAATTTTATCATAGTTCTTTGGTTTTTTTATATTTCTTCAGAATCTCTTTCCTTTTTTCCGAAAAATATTCAGCATTGCATTTCTCATTGATCAATGTAGCAGCATTGTCAGACACTGGTGGCCCGGTATCTTCGGAGCAACTCAGCGATGAGCTGATTTCTAACAAGAGACTTTGGTTGTCTTCCTCGTCGGAAGAATGTTTTTCTTTCTCAAGGGGGAGTTCTTCATCCACAGCCCCTCCAAACAGGCTTAAAGCATCTTCGTTAGCGTCATGTTGACGTGGTGAATTTGCTTTCTGTGAAGCGAGTAGAATTTCCTCGTCTGAGGAGAAAGTGGTGGCTTTCTGTGAAGCCGTGTTTTTTCGCCGTTTCTCAATCTGCTCAGTGTCAAGCGTTGCCGCCAGTCTTTTTAGAGATTCTACAAGCTCTCGTAAAAGGCCGTTTCCGGAATAGCTTTCACGCTAGCTAGTATCGAAATAAGAGAATCACTGAATTTTCTCCATATTGGTAGCTAAATTCGCCTGTAGCTTGGGCCGTCATGGCTGAAAAAACAAACTAAAGGCGGGAAAAACGAAGTCAAAAGTACTTCGAGTTCCTTACATGAGCTCAAAGCTTCGTAGGAAGGGCAAATAAATTCTTCAAGGAAAGGAATATAAGGTGAAAGAAGTTCAATTTATGATTAACAGCACTCGTTTTACCTTCATGAAGCGAAAGCACGACACAACCTAAGGTGGTAACTCCAACGGAGCGGCTGTAGCAAGGTGGATAGCCAGTAATTTTTTTTTTCAAACTTTATGTAGCAAATCAAATAATTTTGGTTTTTTGTTGATAGGTAGGATTAGAGTTTTTGTGTGTGATTTTGTATCTGTGTATGACTTGTATACAAATTTCAACTTAGATGATATGGCAGCCGAGAGTTTGGGTTTAAAGATCATCATAAACCAAAACAAGGTCTACAGGTTTTAGGGACGGGATGAAGTATAATGGTGCCTTTGCATTCAGAGGTCATGTGACCACACGAGATGCTCAGAAATGGAAAGAGCAGGTTAACATTAGTTAAAAGGCAGTCTGGATGTTAAGTATATATTAAAAATAACAGCAAACATAAAACTAAAATTTTTCGAAGCATTAACTGTGTGTGAAAATGGTACTTCCTCATCTGTCATACAAATCCTAAGAAAAATGTCCTATTTTTGTTCCGTGACATTTTTTTCATTTGAAGTAAATGGCTGAAACTTTGCCACTTTACCAATGTTAACCAGCTCTATCATTTCTGGACGCCATCTTGTCATAGCTGACTAAGGTAGCTGTGGTCATGTTAACCTCAGCTGCAAAGAGCCTGTTGATCATTTATTTACTGTTCAATTGAAAACTAATACAAATCTTTTTAAAAAAAGTTTGCATCACCCTTTCAATAAGGAAAATCAAACCTAAAATTAAATCAAGTTTCAAGAGTACAGAGCGATTAACAACTTGCAACCTCACTTAAATTTTGTAGTGAATTGTTTTAAGTTTTCTGAATAATAACATTCAGTTGAATACGAAAGAATGAAGACAATATGTGTAGTGTTATAAAGATATTAAGGCAATCTGTGTAATTACCTTCAAAAAGAATAAAAAGCAATAAATAATAATATTTGCATCACCCTTTCAGTTAGGAAAATCAAACCTAAAATTAAATCATGTTTCAAGAGTACAGAGCGATTAACAACTTGCAACCTCACTTAAATTTTGTAGTGAACTGTTTTAAGTTTTCTGAAAACAAACATTCAGTTGGATACGAAAGAATGAAGACAATATGTGTAATTACCTTCAAAAAGAATAAAATGCAATAAATAAATGAAGAGTAAGTGACTTTTGATGAAGTTCTCAAGTATCCCTACATTATCCCTTTTATCTTTCCAGAATCATTGGGAGATTTCACATTTTGTACAGTCACTAATGTTACTTTTGCACTAGGTCTAGGCTCTTCAAATAATGAAACTGGCTGTCATTCAAACAAACAAAATGTGAAGAATCAGAAGTTTATTTAAAAACTATCTCCCGAAGTGGAGCTGAACAGTGGTGGATATCATTCCAACTTAGACACAAATTTCAGTGGTATTTATCTAGCACTAGGCACCAAATTTGAGGGGATGGTTGTTTTAGTGTTTACCAAAAAATTAGGATAAAAATACATTGTAAACCTTACTTTATTTTAAGCACAAGCACAAATTCTGAAAGAAACATATTTTGTTCTCATTGTTAAGAACCAAAAAGTCAAATAAAAATTTCCTAATCTTTGACTGAGGGGAATTACAGTGCCATTTTGACTTTGGCCTCAAAATTGAGTACCACAAGTTACTGGAGTATATCAAAGTTTCCAAAAATGGATATCAGTTGCTTTGGTAAAAACTAAATACAACATGTCTATTGGATCTCTCTTTAGTGATCTTTAGTGACTAGAAAAAGAAAGAATAGAAAAACTAGCACACTAATTAAAAAGTTGAGTAACAATTATGTACATGAACTCATATGCCTTAGTCAAATTGTCATCATTGTGTGATGAGCATTATTAAGGCAAAAGTTAAACCATCTCATTTTGTGTCTAATTTTAACTGTAAAGCAGTAAGCTATGTTAGTTGCAATGTTTATAACCTGTAAAAAATCTAATCAATGGTCAAGATGTAAGTGAGGCACTTGTGGATCTTTCTGCTGTTGTAAAAACCATCAATGTTGCACATACATGCTAAAGTTATTGAGGCAACCAGTAAAATGGCACTAATGCCTAACAGGTCAGAAGGAACTAAAGCCTGTACAGAGCCATAAAATTAGTGCAAGCTGTGGACAAAAGCCAACGACTTGGCTACTTAAATAAAGTGACTTTTTAAAATATCTTGAAAAAGTAAAGCATATCGTTTGGGCAAAATATTCATATTGAAATAACATGCCTAAATTGCTATCAATACTGTAAACCCTCTAACAAGCCCCCCTCCCCCACACTGCAAACCCTCTAAAAAGCCTCCGTCCCCCACACCATAAACCCTC
>JAOBRD020563713.1:0-14003 GCA_027575215.2 Hydrozoanthus sils | reverse complement strand
TAAGTGGATTTCATTTCATATTTGTCCTGAGTGTCCCATACATTCTATTGTAACTCGCCTACACAAGTAGTTAGTCTGGGTTACCTGTGATATTTCTGAAATAAGTTTGGATCATGGATTGAGATCTTGTACCTACCGACTCCTTTATAGAGTCCTCCAACACCTTCCCACTTCAAAGTCTTCACAAAGCAGTCCACGAGTCCTTTGTACACGGGCCTTTCAACTGGTTGAGTTTGCAGCCTAACTTTCAGTGTATCAAACGGGTGACCAACCAGACATACAGCAATACCGCTCACAGTGCCACATAAGGAATTCTTCACAGTACGGGATAAAAACGTTTCTTTTTTCGCCAAGCCGGACGAGGGGCTTGTCGTTTGTTCCAACTCGACGTCGTTCGCCTCACTAGACATAGCTACTCAGCAAGATTTTTTAAAAATCAAGTTTTAAAATCTTTTAGCTGAGCACTCCGTATCCATCCGGTTCACAAACAAGTTGCGCGCGGACAGCCCTGGGTATAGTCGCATTTTTCCCTTCCCTCCCAGGGTAAAAATACTTTTTACTTTGCCGCCTTTGTTGATTTCTTTGACAACGAAAAACCAATGAGATTACAGGATGCTCTGTGTGAGCCAATCACATTTCAAGTTAAAAAACAGAGGCGCGAAATGTGAGCATGCCACACCAGAGAAAGAAAATTTTGTTATGGAGGTTCAAAGTTCTGAGGGTATGAGTTGTTTTCGAGAGTTTGAGCTGAAATTCAGCTGTGCAATATGTTGGAATGCAAAGCTAAAAATGGTGTATGGTTTGTGCCAGCATCGTTTTTGTTATGACTGCATGTATGATTTCGAAGGAGAGAGAAGAAGAGGACTGGAGAGATGCCCGTCTTGTCAGAAGCTTAACTCATTCCCTGAATTCCGACCAGATATACCTGACGATAACATCGAAATTCAAGCTCACTTAGGCGTCATGAAATGTCCTAACATTGGCTGTGGGGTGGAATTATGGCAATGGGAACTTACCGACCATCTAGCGTGAGTACAAGTTACAATTGCATCTTAGACTTTGCTGCTTCTTGTGATTTTTCAATACATCGATCACGTGTCACTAATTTTGCCTTTTTATGCTAAATTTCAAAACTCGTTGCTTTTAAGTACTCCAGGGTGATGAATGTTTCGGATGACCATTGGAAAAATTCCCCAAATTAGCCTGAAAAATACCAATTGAAACTGTCATTTTTACCTGGATAGCTAGCAGTTTGGCACTAACTTCCATGTTTCACTGAACATGGTATGAAGTAAATAAAGGCTCACACATAATAGGGCATTCGCCATAGGACTTCTGTCTTTTAATTTCTTGTTCATTATGCATGTTAAGACAAGGGACTGCAACATTCTAATAGCTTTAAGATTTTCAATCCTAAAAAATATCAGGATCTTGGTTTAACACCAGTTTTCCTTTTCAAAACAACCCTAAACAATACAGAACTGACTACTTTGACCCCTAAAAATAAATGTACAATTAATGTTATACCTACCACCAAAATTAAGGAGTTCTGCCTCCACTTTCTGCCTTTCCCCCAAAAAACTCAAACTCTAGAAAACCAATTTAAACTTTTCAATTTACTTTTCCAAAACTTGTTTGAAACAGAGTGTAATAATGATGATAAGAAATAACATCAATAAAATATGGTATTGCAATTCAAGGTAAATGTTAATGAGATGTGCTTCAGTTGATATCATGTAGCTAAAGTATTCAAATGAAGTAGTTGGACTGTTGACCACCTGTCCCATGCTAAACTAGCTTCAACTTAGACTGTCTTTTACTCAAAAACAATAGTCATATGCTGAGCATGTTGCATGAAATGTGCTCTTTGTGTAACACTGCTGACCTAAGTTATAGCAATGTAACCAACAGGACTAATAAAATTGAAATAAAGTGCTATTATTAATATTGTCGAGGCTGCATGTTTGTGCTGTAACCATTCAAGTTTGTGCCGTTTTTGGTTTAAGAATTTAACAAGACTGTTATTATATAAACTGCAGAAGGCTCACACTGAGTTACATTAAAATGAAAAACAATTTTTATTAAGGGTATAAAACAGTCTCGCACATGTTTCTAGACAAAAACAGAACACACTATGTTATATGTTATGTTTCTGTGTCTGTTACATCATAGCGAGTTCTATTTTTGTCTATTAACACAAGTGAGGCTGTTTTATGTCTTTGAGAAAAGAACCTCTCCAGTCAACACAGAAAAAAATCCTTTAACTGTTTTCTTGCGTTATGCTATGTCATACCGTGGTTTCTATTCAGTTATAAAAAACGGAGCTATAACCAATCAGAGCATGTGTTATCTTGGGCTTATTTTCTAATAATATGTATGGTGATACCAAATTTCAGCTAATGGGCCTTGAGTAATTTTGCACAATTATTATAAAATATGCAAATGATAATACAAAAACTATTCTTTCTCTTAAATCATGAAATAAGTGATGTTTTTTTTCTTTTTCAAAACCTTTTCTAACAAATTAAGTATTGGAATATGATATTTACACTTTAACAGGGTAAAATGAAGTGGAGGGTATTCAATAGTTGTACTTTAACAATTTTAAAACAAGTTGGAAGAATAAACTGACCAAGAATTTTCAAATTTTTAGGTCATGTAAATTTAATGCTAGAAGATCCAAAGTTTCCAAGAAATCCAAAAAAACTGATGCCTTGCAAGCAAAGATTGTTGAGTCTCCTGAAATTAGAGCAACAAGATCACACAAGAAGGAAACACTGGGGAAAAGGAAGAAAAAAAATTTTAACAAGTACTTGCTGAGGTCTGGGAAGAAAACTAAGAGAAATCCACATGTATCGAGTTGAACTGAATTTATAGATAACTGAGAAAAGATTTAAGCTGTGTGTACATAATAACATTATTAAAATATTTTCTCTTTGAACAGCTTTTCAACATTTTTGTTAAGATTAATGCAACTGATATTCATGCAATTTAGTGATGGAGGTAATCCAACCCTTAGTGCACTTATAAATAATATCACCCATTGATTCACCTGCATTAGATCCACAGCGAGTGTCATAGTTTGTACCTAAGACCAAAAAAATTGGTCTGACATACAACTACCACAGATTAGAAGCTCAATTCTTCTTGTATTTAGGTTATCCATAAAATGATCGAATAATTTATTAACTATCAGTGTACTGAACAAGGCAAACTGGTATGCAATGCCACTGTGTAAGTAGCCTTTTTAAAAATGCTTCAACAATTTTGTAAAGTTTGATTTGTAACTTTGAATACTGATACTACATGTACATATCACTACAAATATGAAACCTGGACAAAGCATAGACATTCGTGATTACAATGTTTATTTGTATCAGTCTATCACTTTTTATGTTTGATTGATTGCAGTCATTGATTGATAGATTGCAAGTAATACTTTCATAAATTCTAGAGGTGACAACTTCTGTTGTTCAGAACAAAAAAACATGTACAAATGCAGCATGATATTAAAATACTACATTGATTTCACTTATGCTTTGTTGAAAGCTGATTACCAATATGGATTTGCTGGGCACTAAAGGTCCTAAAGAGGTTTATCATGGCCAGCAACTATGCAAAACATTTAAGCCCTCTGCCTGTCTCTCAACTCAGATGTGGCAGATTTAATCTTGCACCCGTGTGAATAACGCCATCAAAAGGCACTATCACAACAATTCTCAACCATTTGAACAAGGTCACAGTGACCCAAAGCTTAGTGTATTCTCAACTTTCTTTTCCAAATTCAGGACTAAGTTTAGTTATTCATGTTTTTAATAATGAATAACTAACATTTAAAAATATAAAACATATTTTGCAAGTTTCAGTATTGGTATGTGCTTGGCTTGGTGCCAGAGGGGTACAGCCTTTATATTGTTTACAAAAATGATGGTTTCATTGTTTTCAGTTCTTTAGATGAAGTGGAAAACCTTGTGGCAAGATTTGATGTGGCAAAGCAATTTTCCTTTTTTAATTCCAAGACTAGAAACTTTTAATCTAGTTTTACATAACTAGTTTTTGGATCGAGTTTCAATGTATACTTTCAATATTCATGATTGTAATGGTCACTAAAAATGAATCTGTTTGGTAAACTTGCACAAATTTTAGAGCAACCTTTCTCAAAACACAAAATACACAACCTGCTATAAAAATTCTATCAATAATTCATAGATCTATAAATACAATGAATTAGATGTTTATACAAACCAAAACTTGTATGATGATATTTCATACAACAAATAATTAAACTGGTGTTTGGCTATCATCAAAATATAACTTTGCAGTTTTTGTTTTAATTTTATCTCTTGGATTTTGATTACTCTGCATAACTTGTAGCTTGGAGTTGCTCTGTTCTACTGATTCTGTTGTAGAGAAACTGTAAGCTGTGACAAAGTATGGCCTCATGTGTATAGTCTGTTTCACCTTAGTATTTACTGATGTTAACAGAGCCAATGTCAGTGTATGATCATTTATTGAAGACCTCCAATACTGTGTCAGAAAGTTGCAATAAGAATGATAGAAACAGCTACATACACTACAAAACAGCAGCTACCTTTTGAAGCTTTTAAGTCACCAAGGGCAAGTTTTTATCTCTATTGTGACCAAGAGTCTAGTCTAGTGCTCCCTTGTAGCTGTCATCTGTGTCCACATATAATACTGTTTATGGCTATAAGAGCTATCAACCCATAAAAATTGATTTTTTTATTTTGCAATTTATGGGAGCTTGGTTGAACCCCCCTATAATCAGCTGTATAGCCAATTATGAAGCATTATCAGTCATATTAAGTATCAGTGTATGTAAAATAATTAATTTTATTCATAATTATATAATAAGTATGTGATGATACAATCCCTTGTAAACCTTGGCATACACTTTGTATTTTCTAGAGGTCAATATGCAACTTCCCTTCTCCCATAAAATTATGATGGTCTGTGTCTGGCAATGAGAAAAAGAAAAAGGCAATTTTCTCTGAAATTTGTTTCATGAAAAGCTTGGGTCCTAGTTGGAAACACCTAAAACTACTGCAATCATTGTGTTTTTGATTGAAAAGGTAATCTAAAATGCTCAGCAAAATGAATTAATACCTAGTCTACTATTGTTATTACAACCACTGTTAAACCTCATACTATCCTTATTTTCCTCACAATACAAGCAATAGATTTCCTTCTTTTTACTTTAAATATGGTGCAAAGTGAAAGAGTTAGTATTTTGTTGTAGGACTGATTTTCTCCCCTAATTTCCAAGAAGACCATTTTTTACTGATTCAGGCACCCTTTCTAAGAATGATGCATGGTCATAAACAGCAGCAAGAACTCCATACTTGTTCAAATATTTATGATCATCTGCAAGTTCATACTTGATCTCCTGCCCAAGCATATCTGTCATTCTTCCTCCCAAACACTCAAGCAAGGCCTCTG
Source organism: Hydrozoanthus sils (assembly GCA_027575215.2). Lineage (NCBI taxonomy): Eukaryota > Metazoa > Cnidaria > Anthozoa > Zoantharia > Hydrozoanthidae > Hydrozoanthus > Hydrozoanthus sils. The sequence continues at coordinate 8,546 of JAOBRD020563713.1, read as the reverse complement.
CAGCACAAGTATCCCAGCGCTTAGTACCACGACTTGCAAACACATATGCATCTGCAGTTCCATCCATTAACTGCAGTACTTTGTAACCACTACCTCCAACTCTGAGCACTTCATCTGGTTTCATAGCTTCAATGGCATCTGCAACTAGTTTAGTGGGGTGCGATCTTGTTGTAGTAACAACACAGCGATTCTCTGCAGGCTTGACATGATTGACACCAAAAACTCCAACATTTCTAATTGCCCAAACTGTTCTTCCCAGCTGTGCATTTTGTGTGTCATAGCCATAGAATGGCTGATGGATGACACCAGCAATAGGTCGTCCCTGCCATGACACCCCAATTAACACAGTTGCGAAGTGTAGTAACCCTATAAAAAATTGTGCCAAATTATTTTCTTAATTTACAAAATTGTGAAAGAAACAACTTGAACAAGTCGACAACCTATCAAAGATTGCACTACATAATTATTTTTTGTAATCATCCATTTTCAACATTCAGTGATAGTGTTATGCAAAAATTCACTGTCAGGTTGTTTGGTCCGGTGCAGATTAAGAAGTTTTTCAGCTCACATTAAGTATTTCTAAAAAACTGAGGCATGGTGCTGAGAATCAATATAATTATACTGAGAAGCAGACATTGAAGCAATATTGATTCACATTAACCAAATACTTTTAAAAACATTTTCATTGAGACAAGTAGTTCTAAGGAAACCTCAGTTAAAGTGGTTGTTTTCACTTAAAAGGTTTTAAAAACTTTTCTACTGTAGTGGAAACCACTAGTTACAATAATCAATTTTAAAACAAGAAAAAGAGAAACACTTTTAAACAAACCTTCACTAAACTCCTTAGTCCCATCAACAGGATCCACCCAAACAATGACCTTTGAAACAACAATTTCATAATTATTATATTTAACCCTGAAGTAGAGTTGTCTAGAGGTGGCGAGGTATAATTTCACTAGTCACTGACACCGAGTCCATAGTCAATTTTAATGTGCTAAATAATATTTATTGAAATGATCCCTAAAGTAAATTTAAGCTTGGCTTTTTCTCCAAAGGCCTGGTGTTAAATTATTTTTGGTCAAAATCACCAAAATTAACACACTGAGCTCCTTAATCGTGTGAATGTTTTGTTTTACATTCTGGTAAGACCTCAAACTTGGTTATTAGGAGCAGTTACAATCAATTAATTTTACATTTTTAAAAGTTTCCTTAGAGTTAGCAATACTCTTGCAGTATGATCATTAATCTGCAATACAAAACATGCAGGTGTACTTACTTCTTCAGGTTTTATATTCATCAACTCATTGGGGCAAGTTTGCCCTAGCACTTCACAATCTTCTGCTGCTTCCAAAAGATCCCTTTCGATATTACTAGCATCTACATTCTGGCAAGGTAACAAAATAAATTATTATTAATATCATAATTACCATCAGACATAATCTGGGGTTATCTTGTAACTCCTTTAAGCTCTCTTGGTATTGGTTTAGAAAACAATGGCGACACAAAAAAAATCAAAAGTTACCCCAACCTTGAGATGACACAGCAAATTTAAGAGATTAGCAAAAATAACTTCTTCTCTAAAGACTGAGGAACAAGACTTCAGATAGCTTGATAATCGGTATATATAATAATGCTCTAGTTCACAACACCATTAATTATACCCCTCTCTGATAAAATGCCATTTCAAAAATTTCAATAAACAAATTAAAATATAATGGATCAGATCAATTTCCACATAATTTCAGCTTTCAAAAGGTATTCAATAAACAAGAAAGGATTTCTTACTAGTTCAATTGTTGGTTGAAGAGTACAAGTTTTGGCTAAAATAGCAAAATATATAATTATCAGATGCAATTTTGTCTCTTCAGCCATCAAAAAATATGCAATATTGCTTGAAACTGGTTTTTTGGATAATGTTTATTTCTGTTATTCATGTTCCATTCAAATAAAAACTTGTGGTAGTCAGACAAAGATAGATAGACAGATACATGGGTTGAAGTAAATTGATAGACAGACAGATGGATGGATGGATAGATGAGTAATCATTTGAGGGATGGATTTTACATTGAATGTAGAGTTAATTTACCTCCTCTCCAACAATACTGAGACCTGGGAACTTTTGCTGTAGCGAGCCCACAATGCATCTCTCAGCTGACCTGTCAGCCTCTGTCTGTGGATCATACTGACCCTTCCCACCACTCTAAATATTGAAGAACCATAATAATTGATGTTTATAACTGTGCAGGCCTGCAGCCAAGAAGTTTTGAAAGAGGCCGCATGATATTGAACACAGAGAAGGATCATACCAATGCAAAAGGTGCAAGACTCAAGGGGTATTGGAGGACGTGCTCCCTCAAGAAATTTTTTTTTTGAAAATTAGGTTATCTCAGACTGAAATGTAGGTAGCCAAAACCAACTTTAAAATGTGGATAATACTCCATCTTTTGATCTTCAAAATCAATTTTTTAGCTACGTAACTTACAGGGTTTTTTTGCTTGATTTCATTTGTACTACACAAACAGTGAATCAGAAGTAAAAACATAATGTTTATGTTTTTTGACCTTGCACCTTGCACTTTTTAAATCACTTGATAGTGTCTTCAGTTAGGCACATGTACAGGATGTTGCTAAATCTTCTTAAATTGAAAAAGTAGAATAGAATAAAAGTGGACCTTTGAGACCTGTGGGGGGTGTGTGGCACCAATCTCACTCCCCCTCACCCCTCTCTCTCTACAGGCCTGACCGAGTGAAGTTTTGGATAATTTTCATATTTAGAATGCCGAGTAGTTGAACTTTCTTTCCAATGCATTTGGGTTGTGTTTTAGAAAACTATATAATTTCAAACAAATTATTTGTTGAATGTTGCCTCTCCAGAACTGGAATGATATAATTTTATATTGACAAACACTAAATCTGTATCAGTATGGAAAATGATTGTAATTATCCCTTTTCAGACATGTTGAAAAATTTGTCTTTCTAAATGCATTTCATTGTAATGAATTTTTTTATTATTACAACTGTTTATACAATTTTTTTGAAAAATTAGATTTAAATTTCATGGACTTAAGTGTAAAAACAAGATTAAAGTGCTAAGGTAAAACACATCAAATTAAAACAAAATTTTTGGTATTCCTGAATACAAGGCTATCATCATTGTCCTCTCATTAGCACTTCAAGCCAAATAACTATTGGTTATATGCCAGTATTAGGTATATCGAATTTTAATCTAATTTCCACAAAATTTACAAAATGAGCACGTTATTACTGTTAAAAGAGTATTGAAGTTTTTAACATCAGTATATGAATTATTGTATACATAAATATAGTTACGAGTTGACTTTGAAAATGTGACAAAAACTTTCTAAGTGTATATACATCTACAACACCTGTTAACCGGGCTATGCAGTTACAAGATGGCCAAGTTTAGCCCACCTGGCCGCGTCCTTTAAAAAAATTAAAGTATCGGCAAATTACAGCTAGTTCCCGAAATCTTGCCATCTTTCTTGTCATGTCTCGAGGTCTCGTATTTTTTTCTCCGTCTTGCAGTCAAGAATGTGTCTCAAAATGGCTCGCATTTTCGGCGTTTACGGCAGAGCTCGATTTCGAATAGAATTTGCTTCAAATTTGTTTGGTTTCTCGGTATTTCATGTATCGTAACGTCTCGGTCATTCATTTTATCGAAGACTTTGGCTTGGATTTTAAAAAGGCCTTCTCGGCATCTCAGACAGCCCTGCATTTACCATTTAAGTATAAAATCTCGCACCTTGTCAACGGTTCCAAGTTCACCAGTCTTCACAATGCTTCTTACAAGCCTCCCAGCTCGATTGGCGATAGCCACTGAAGAAGAGACTAAACGAAGGATAAACGGTACGTTTGATGTCATCGTCTTCGGGTCAAATAAATAATGTAATTTCAGAAATCTTTCTCGCTCTTTAATCCGGCAGATTCGTGCCAATATGGTAACTGTAGTTTAATCACAGGTAGCCCATGCATGCTCCCATCGCGATACTTTTCCAAAAGCATGGGAATCTTGAATTTTGCAAATGCAGTAAAATCGTCCATTCTACATTCTGTTATTTAGTAATCGTAATTACTTAGCAACCTTTATTTTGCTTCTTGGGGGAATTGAAGGGCTTTCTGAGGCACAGCGTGAAAAAGCGGTAAACCAGTTTTTTTGTTACTCAGTCCTGCTGTGCCTCAGTAAAGCCCTTCAATTCTCCTAAAAAGCAGTATGAATGTAAGCAGTTACGACTAATAAATGACAGAATGCAGAATGGACGATTTTGTTACGTTTTTATAGCAATGATATACAAATCTCCCCATACATTTGCTTTTTAAAATTCGGTTGGTATTCAAGTATCGTGATGAGATCTTGGGCTACCCGTGGTATATTCCCTACCATACTAAGCAATATTAGCTATGGACCCATCCCGGGGGGACCCACGCGGGATCTACTCCATAATCGAAGTTAACTCATTTTGATATAAGCGTCTGGAATCTTTTCAAGGAAACGAAGCAGGTAAACCTTCTTTGCAAGCCCTTCGCAAGCAGTGCTTACAACCTGACCTCCCCCTCCCCCCCCCTCCCATAACAATTTCGTTCCGACGGGCCTGATTTGCATAAGAGCGGTTGTTTGGCACAGAAATGGCCCACAAGTGCAATACACAAAACAAAAACTTGGAACAAAGAAACAAAACTTGGAAGAGAAAAATAAAACTTGGAACAGAAATGGCACACATTAGTGGGCAGATCAAAACCGGACAAAAGACGGGTTTAGATTTCGACGAAAGTTAGAACTGTCTAGAAAAAGACTTTTAAGTTCAAAATTGTCGAGAGTTTCGAAAGTAATGTTACTGTAAAGTCCGTAACGAAGGTGCAACAAGCAAGTCTCGTTCAAAAAAGTTAAACAAAAGAAAAGACAGAAACAGAAAACAAGCAAGAACGGGTGAATGAACTCGGGAAGTTCTTGGAAAAATTGCTCCTTCCTATAGAGAACGTAAGAAAATAAAATTTCAAGTTAGACTTTTGGAAAGACCTAATTAGGTACAGTCACAGACAAAACGTTTGAGGAAGTGGGCAGTGTGCCTTATTAGCAAAACTGAATTACTCACTTTGGAGGCAAACGATTGCTTAACGGAATGGTTGGGTGTAGATGCAGGTAGCAAGACCGACAATAGTGGGGAAACTTGAACGATGAAGGTGAACGGGACATTGACTACGTCATTGTTGATTCTGAAAGCGCATTGATCAATGCCTTGGGCTGCTGCACGAGTCGCTAGCAACTCTGAATTGGACCTAGAAGATGCTGGCTCATACTGGGATACGGGCGTTTTGCACCTTATGAAGAGCCGTTGTCAGACTTGTCAGAATGAAGATTCGGATATAAGGATTTGTTTTGTACAACAGTTTTGTTATAAATGGACGATTTTGTCGTCGCAGCTATACCGATTTTAAACTATTTTGCGTGGCGGAGGCAGCTGATTAACTAGTAGTCAAATTAGCATTGGAACCATAAAGTGATTAACCACATGTACTCATGCCTAGGTTGTGCTTTCACTCACCAAATGAACAAATACAGCGGCAGAAACATTTATAATTTTCAATTCTTATGTATTTTTGTCATTAGATTTTTTCCGATTTGGGACAAAACTTGGAAATATTTTGTCTTGGTTTATACTGTACATGATGGCGGAAATATATTTAACTGTTAGCCAAAAGATTGTAGTCCCCCTCTCCCTAAAAGAACATTCAAAACGTTATGACTCGCCCCCTAAAAGTTGGACCAAAAATTTATGGCCCCCCTAATATTTAGTAACCTATTGTACGACTACCGATAAATTTCGACCACTCCCTAATTCCTAAAAGAGTGTGCCATCCTCATTTTCTACTTCCACATTTTTCATTTCCACGTTTGTAACTGTCGATTGACCGTGATTTATGCATTCTAGGATCGAATAGGTCGTTTGAATCGTTCCAATTTTCTTATGAGTGGTTTTCATTTTGATCGTTTCAAAATCTCCACGATCGTCTCAAGTGGTTGTCCGGATAGATCTTGATTCTATCCAAACGACCTGATCGTCTCTGTCGTCTCCTGGGTCGTCTCCCGAAAATTTGGTTGCATGGTTCACATATTGTCGTCCCGTTCGCCTGAGAAGTTTTTCAAACGACACGAACGATTGCATGGGACGACTGGGGCAAGACTAGGGCGATTGGCTTAAGAAAATTATGCCAGTGTTAATGTGTAACAAAGACTGCCATGATGAATAGAAAATGGTCTGTTTTGATTGCAAAACACTTATAAGAGGACATTCTAAAAATGAGGTTTGACATGGAACTTTTCTAAGTACCTGGCTCCTCTTTTTCTAAGAGTGTACGCAGTGAACGCTTTCGACCAAGACCCGATAGCTCATAGCGTTTTGAGTAACCTTTTACGTTTCGGTATAAACTAGTTAAGAATTCACGTTTTGATTTGACTAGAAATCAGAACAGGCTGGTTTTAGCCATGGAAGTTTGTAGACCCTGAAGAAACAATATTATGTTATTGAAATTGTTTTGAACAGTTCCGGAGTTTAGATTTAAGACGCTTGTAAGACCTTGAACTTCAAGAAGGGGATACAAACGTTCACTAGTATTTATGATTTTAGTGTAGGGAAAATTAAAAGAATTATGACAAACATATTTTAAACAACACCAGCTTTCTCTTGATATCAAAAAAATACTTTTTCAAAACTTCTTTAAGCAATTCAGTTCTGCACGTAAAGTGTTATCAATATTGTTACACAGACTTTATGTCTCACGTACTATTTTTGTACTAATAATGTAATGTTAGATATTTAGAGAACTATACCAACACTTGTAAGGCCGAACCTTGAGAGGATAGAGTGTAGAGTTGAAAGATACCAATCCCACACAACATCTAGTCTGTTCACATCTTGTAACTATTTTGTGACATACGGCAGGAAATAATTAAACAGTTTCACTGTATTGTTGCAGAAATGTCTTAAGGAGGCATCTTTTTTATGAGCATGGGGGATGAATTGAGAAAATCGTGACCCCCTTTTGAGGTTTGGAAAAATTCTGCCCCCCCCCCCCTCCATGCTCATAAAAATTGATACCTCCCGTTTGAAAATGATCACCCCATCCAATATTGCAACTTCAACAGCAGGCTTTTTGACTATTGCTTCAAACGACTTCTCTAAACAAGGCATGTGATGAGGTTGGACTTGAGTCAAGTCAGTCAACGTGGGGATTAACGGATTGATTCTGCTGTTTTATTGTACCCAGTCCTCTCGCAATTGGCTGATTCAACATGGCGGACGGACAACGTTTGAATGAACATGGCAACGACTAGATCCCCTGATAAAAACACAGCTGCTTTGCAGCGTTGGAAACTTCTTTCACGAGTAATAAAGCGTGATTCATCTGCCCACCATGGAAAAACAGACTGTGCCGACGGAACAAGTGCAAACAGAAAGGAGGAATTTCATGCTGTTTCGGTGAGGCGATTTCCCGGGTTTCGTCTTTTTCAAACTGAAAAGCAGCCAGTTTGTACAGGAGATGAAGAAGAAGACGTTCAAGGAAAGGGATACGAATGGTTTGAGTTCAAAAGCAATTTAGTGGAACAGTGTTCAGTAATGGTCAGGTAATTTTCAAGTCGTTACTGTAGGCGTATAAGCATGCAAGCTCATTACTGATTAGCTAGCAGAAAGCACACAAACGAATATTTATTTAAGCAATAAACTATACTTTTCTATGGGTTATAAGAATAATAAACCACGCGGGATGTTGGGAGAACACGAGAAAAGCTGTAAATCCCGAGCCAAAGGCGAGGAGTTCAGAGAATTTTCGAGTGTTCTCACAACATCCCAAGAGGTTTATTATTCTTATAACCCATAGAAAAGTATGGTTTATTGTTTTTATGAAATAACTTTAAAAGAAACACCAAACTAATGCGAGCGAAACTTCGTTTTAACTAGATCAAAATCTCAATTCTCTCGAGATGCAGCAAATCAAGCAAAACAGCCAATCAAAACGATTGTACAAACCAAATCTCAACTCACAGTCCACCCGCCGCAAATTAAGAAAGATTTTAAAACTATCTCAACCAGAGAAAAAATTGATTAATTGAACAAAGATTACATTATCTTTGGAAAGTACATTAAAAGTAAGTTTTCTGTTCAAAAGGAAAAGGCTGGAAACCACTGTTCCAGGATCACACACCAGTTTATGGTTTATAAGCATAGATGGTGTCATTTTCGATTTGGCAAGAAGAAAACATGTGGTTAAACGAAGCTGTGTTGTGGCTGTATTAACTAATAGAACTTGCAGCTGTTGTAGCAGAGGCCTTAGTTCATTTGTAGCAGTTTTAAAGTGTATATATCATCTTTAAAGAAACTTGCCTTCTTAGAATTTGGGGCATTCTCAGAAGTTTACAAAAAAATTTTTGAAAATCGACTAAATATTTGTCCTCTTATTGAGCTTCAAAGTTGTCAAAAAAGCTACGCCCTTCGACAATGACCGAGCGCCGGAAGAATGGTGACTGATGAC
>JAOBRD020563608.1:0-16310 GCA_027575215.2 Hydrozoanthus sils | reverse complement strand
CAAAGCGTGAGGAAGATCACTAGTAATAGTAAACTGCCACCATACAAAACCCAAGAGTCACAAATTCTCTTTAAAGCTGTCCTCAAATAAATGCATGCATACAGTATATATATAGCAATCGATCTTAACTTTAGATCTAGATTTATTAATTATTTTGATTATAACATCTTTTAATAAATTATACACATATTGTAATAACAATCTATCAACTGGTAATCTGGCAGCTATTAATTGCATTAACTAACTTATAAGAACCTTTCATGCAATCATGCAATATATTTGGATGTGTGTAAGTATAAATTATTGAAATTAGGGGCTTGATGTTTCCAGGGGATTTTAATTAATTACTTCATTTACTTAATCTAAATTCTAGACTAATTGGATTTTCTATGCCAGGAGATTAAGAATTTTTCAAATAAATAATTTTATACATATAGTGCATGCATGGAGTGTGTAAAATCACTTTTTATCATTCAACAATTTTGGAGCTTGTACATTTATAACTAGCATATACATAATTATTGAGATATACTGTACATGTACAAATATTCAACTATTTATAACTGTTCAATCTGCATGTGCATATAGTTACAAATCATAATTTGTAGAACTGCATGCTATTTTTATAAATTAATATAATTAAAAATAATTTATTTATATATAATTAATTAGTTATTTGTTTATTAATATTGTAGATATAAGTATTCATTATCAGCATAGCTCTTTATACACACCTTGACCTGATAAACATCAAGCTGTAATTCAGCTGCTGTCTTTGATATTAGATCCTTGTACTGGGATGCAGTGCTCTCCATTCCCGCATCCCAGTATTTTTGTAAAACCTCAGCTTGAAGTTTAGAAAACTTCCCCATTCTATTTCTACAATGCAATTATGTTATTCACAAATTATAATAACTGTAAACGTTCTATGTTAGTAACCATTGATTTTAAAAAAATAAATAACTCAGGCGCATCAAAGGGAGGGGAGGGGTGTGATGGGTGTGCTTGCACCCCCCCCCCTAAAAAAAACAGGCTGCAAAGGTCCACTTTTTTGCTGACCAACAGATTGAAAAAGCAACATTATCCTCTATGTTTTTCAAATATAATTTCGAAGTTCAAATAACAACTTTGTCGTCGAAAGGATCAAGTGCCCCAAATTATAACAAAAAGATTTTGTAAGCCGACCAGGGGACAACCATTTGCATTTACTAAAAACCTTTGCTCTTATATTAGTCATAAGATCCACCTATAAAATGTTTAATATCATCTAGCAGATCTAGACAAAAATTCCTGGCGGAATTCTATACCCTCATTTGAAATTTCACATGGGATTATTAACTTATATCCACGTGGCAACTATAGTTTTAGTAGCTTTTCACGCAAGCAAAACTTTTATTAGAAAGTAATTAGTTGACTCGGCAAATTTCGAAGAAAACCACTTGTCTTTATGTATAATTCTTCTGAAACTTAAGAGAAGAAATGCCTTCCCTGCGCGTGGTCGAACAACTAGTATGCATGCGCAAAATGGCTACGAGCGCGGTGATCCCGGTCAAACTACTGTTTAGAATAACCTAATGAATTATGCATTAGATCGAAAAAGAAAAAAAGGCAGAGATTGCCTCGCAGAAACAATTAAAGAAGGCGAGTTTTAACCTACCTTATTTACAAACTTGGCGCTTTAAATTAAATTCAAAAGCAGAAAAACGACAACAATTGCAAGTCAAAGCCAGAAATTACGAACTTCTCCTTCCCCACATCTAAAATTTTGTAAGATCACTATGTTGTCACAAAAAGCAGTAGTTACTGCAATAGGAGGGATCACAATTAACAGTAATTACTGTGTCACAACGTGTGCAACAGGTGAGGAATCTCGTTTCACACTGAGCCAAGGGTTTTTTTTAGAAATAAATAATAATTTAGTATCTTCACGTTTTTCAACCCTAAGCAATACCAGGCTCTTGGTTCAACACATGATTTCCTTTTGTTAATAACTGCAAGTTTTCTGCAAAACTTTTTTTTTTAGAAAAAAAAACATTGCGCCAGTTTACGCAAAGCAGTTTCAAAACTCGGCAAAAGTACTATCTGATTTTGCAGCCGATCTTAAAATCAAAGCCGTCTCGTTTATACAAACCAGGTTTACCGTCATTTTTCAACCAGTCCGATTTATATTTAAAGCTAAGATGTCCGTGCTCAATTTTTAGAAGAAATTAACTAAATCAAAGCATTCTGCGTTAGTTAGGCCCGAAAGTTCATGGCTTGTGTGTTTCCTCGTGCTTTCTTATTTTCGATGATTTTAAAAGTTTGGGGCATTTTAAGCAATTCTAAGGATATGAATTTTCTAAAAATTGTCCACGGAGCATGCCCTGGAACCCAACACCAACCACTCCCCCCCCCGGCCCCCATCCCATCCCTCAGATTGTAGTAATCAGAAGAATTACTTCGCTGCGATCAGCAAAATTTGCTATCGCAGCTATGCCAATAGGTGACACACTATAAAACGAATTTAAGCGAATTTCGCCAAACGCAGCGATCGACGTATAAAATCGCCTAGTGTGTCCCGGCTTTAGAGTGAGTCATATTATCTCATTTACGGTTAAAATGTTATTTCATTTAGGGTGAGTCATTTATTTAAACTTAGCGTTGATTATTATTTCATTTAGGGTTGGTGTTTCATTTAGCGTTGTTATTTCATTTAGCGGTGATGCAAGCCTGGTGTTTTTTAGGGTTGAAAAACGCGAAGCTATTAGAGTGTTTGCAAGCCCTTGTTCTAGCAAATACAGTGGAACGTGCCAAGGGACCCCAAGAATTACTTCGTTATATCGGTTTTCGTTATTAATGAACCGCGATACAACGAAGTTACCAAAATAATACCAAAGGCAAAAGATTCGTTATATCGGAGTTGTAGCAAAACTCGTAGCAAAGGACAGCGAACAATTTACTGTAATTTTGCGGGGACCAAAGAATGTACTTCGTTATATCCGGGTTCGTTATAGCGGGGTTCCATACGCACGTGGATTAAGCATCGCGTATACGCGAGATGCGAACGTGAAATGTGATCACGTCGGTAAGACTTTCCCGCGTCTGCCGTTTCACCTTTGCCGAACGTACGCCAAAGTAAGGGTTTTCGCGTTTGATATTTACGTGAGATTTTTCGATCTTTTTTCAAGCATAAAATTAGATTTTAATTCGTAAAAAAGGTAAAGGGATGTTATACTTCATGTTCAGTTAGCTAAATGGAAAAAACAACACAAGAAATTGTTCAGATAGTGCAAATTGGCAATTTTCATCAACGGGATTCAAATAATTGTTAATTGTGATTAACAGTAAAAACCCTTTTTTTCTTTGCTTATATGTACTTTCAGAATAAGATTTTAATTGCTTTTCGAGTCTCTTGTGTGTTTTCGCGTGAAGCTCGCGTCAACGCGAAGCCGGCTAAAACCAAGAAAACAAGACAAATATACGGCAAACGGCAGACGGCAAATTGACAGGGGGAGAAGCAAAAAAAAATTCGTGCAAAGAAAATTTGGTAAAAAAAAATTCCTACAGGTGACAATGAACAAAAAAAAGTTCGTACATCTGAAATTTAAAAATAACTGTTATTCTGAACATTATGCTACTCAATCAATACGGAGTGGCACGAAAGTTGATGGATTGAAATTTTTATTATAAATTAGAAACACCACCATGGGTGTGTACACATTTCAAGATGACCGTAAAATTTAATTTAAAACAACTTTATTTGATACTATCGAATGCATAAATCACAAGCTACCGCTATTGCTGGTGCATTAAAAATATGTGTTAGGTATTACATAGCACTGTGTCTATCATTTTACTCGACTTGCCTTTTATTTATATAACTATAGTAAGAGAACGATATAGCTACAGGTAAATAATGTGAATAATATTATTTGAAACAGTGACAAACCAAAGCTGTTTTTAAAACCTGCAGCATTAGTAGCTCCTAAAAAATCGTATATTAAAGCTGGGACTGTATCCATTTTAAAAATATAAAGCTTCTAAATTTGTATCTTGAAATAACTTCTTTACTTTGTATTGAATATGTTGCACGCTGTATTACACAAGATCTTTGTTGTTCATATTGACGTATCGTAAAATTCACATACACACAATTTACAGGTACAAAGTACCAAAATATCTGAGCGAAATAAAACACTGAAATCGATTTTTTTTCTTCATTTGGTTAAAGGGGAAAACGTCGCCAAAAAAAATTCCTGCAGAGCAATTGGTGTGGGAAAAAAAATCCTGCAAACCCGATAGAGCAGAAAAAAATTCGTGCAGCCGGAAAATTGCCCATCCCCCCTCCCCCCTTCCTATCACTTTTCGACTGGTCGGCCCCTTAAAGGGTAAATTTCTAAACCGAGAAGTACTTCTTAGGTTGGAAAATTTCTAATTGGAGACTCTTTCGCGCTACGGTCTGATCCCTAGGTACCCTTTTACCCCCATCCCGAGAGTTTGAGCAGTCATCTCTCGAGTAGTTGATCCAGTTTTAACAACTGAAATAGCTCATACACGTGTCTTGCATAATCATGCATGTACGCGCTTTTTTGTTATAAGAACCAGTAAATTTTGCCGAGGCTCAGCTCTGCGATTTCAGCCTCATATTGTTCTTAAATTGTTCTTATCTCTATGAGTGATGAGAAATCAAAACAAAAAGTTATACATGTTGAAACTAGTGTCGTGATCGGACGAGGAACCTTTTAAGTGGCATGAATACATGTATCATTTGGGACAATGATAGACAATAATAAATGAGAAACGGTGCGCTTCTGTTGGTGTTTTTACTGCATTGCGAACGTAAATTCCAAGATTTGGTAAGGTTTCAACTAGAAACAGTTTCACTTTTTTCAGCGGCTCAGCCTGAGTTTGTTCTTAAATTGTTCTTAATTTTTGGCCAATCTGAGCCTCGTTGTTCTTATAAAGTTGTTCTTAGAAAAAAAAGCCTGTATGTTTTCTTTCAATGTAAATTTTGTTTCCGTTCCAAAGCGAGAAACGTGACAGACAACAACACACTCATCAAAGAATCTTGCTTTCTTAAAAATTGCAATTTGGCAGCTAGGAATAGTACGGCTTTTACAAAGAAGGTTTAAACTTGACAAAGGGCATGTAAAGTTTTAAGATATTTTGGGTGATAAAAGCTAGGCCTCTTTCTTTCTCGTATGGCAATTGCCCAAACTTGCCTTTGTCACGCGCGAATGATTTGATTGAAATGGCGGGAATTGTTCGCTGACAAGTAACGCCCAAGCGAAGTGTTTCTAATCTGTTGTCATGGTTTGCTTGGGTTATGGAGAAACTAGAACGCGATCTCGCTTAGAATGTTTGGTGCAAAGATCTGACGAAAAACGCCAACTCATAGGATAGTACATATGAATACATTTTCACTGAGATGATTCTAGCTGTCCAAGTAACTTTGTTTTAGAAAAAAATAGACTTGAAACTGTGACATCATGAAAGTTTATACAAGTGTTTCACTATGTATATTTCAGTGTTCTCTTTAAAACTGTTTGAATATTCTGAAAGAAACAAACAAAACCGTCAGTACAAAGGAAATATTCAGGTTTCAAGTAAAAGCATTTAGGAAAACAAGTACACTTATACTCCCCATAAAGTATCCATTGAGCTTTTGCTGCATGTTCAAAATCTAACTTCTCCTAACCATCTTCCCAACTACACGCCCCAAAGGAGCCCGCACGTGGAGTCGGCCGACTGTTACGAACTATTTTTTAAAAAAACCAAAATGCAAATTTGGTCCTTTTTGTCATTTTGTTTGCCGCTGCATCATCAATTTCTAGCCATCGTCAAATTCTGCTTATAATCCTATAAGTTCAACCAGTATGTTCCACTGTTCGGTTGTTGTAGCAATTTTACTTCTTTTTGTGATTGCCGAGGGTGTGTCTGCAGACGAGACGTTAGCTGAAAGATGCAAATCTCGCTGCATTGCTGAGGTTTGTAAACTCGTTGCTTTACGTTTGCTGAATGTTTGGCCGTTAATAGTTGAGAACCATTCACTAATGATATTTTGTCTTCTTCTTTTGCGTTTAACACTTTCTGTTTGGTGTTAACTGGATTTCTTCGTGCATTTTTCAATGCATTTTTTGCTTCTTCGCAAATATCTGGATGCCGGTGCGGAATATCACAGCGTGTAAGTACAAATGCATCAGTTGTACATTGCGAACATGTGAAGTTTTTGATGAGTTTCGTTTCTTCTTAGTTCTTTCTATAAAAATTGAACGTTTAAAGTTAACGCTGCTCTAGTTTATGTGATTTATAGTTTCTTCAGTTTTACCAGCAAGCGGGTACTGATCTACTCTTATGGCTGCATTTGATTTGAAACTTTAGTGGGTTTTGTTATGAGTGAAGTCAGTTCTATCCGAGTCTCAGATTTGTAGATAAAACCAAAACTTGCCAAAACAACAAACACGTACTCGGCTCCCCTAGAAATTATTAGAAGGCAAAAACATGCCGCAGTCCAAAAGGCAAAGTACCTAAGACCTGCAAAGTCCTATTATTTATTAAACAAATAGAATCAGGTATGCGATCTACTACTTGAACAACAGTTTTTAGCATGTGTTGACTGTTGGTTAATGTTTTCGTTGTTCAACAATTTGAGACCAGAGTGCGACCACAAGCACTACAAGTGTTCTAAATAGCACCTGAGTGCACTAGAGTCAAGTATACGCACTTGATACTCCGCCGTGTTCAGTTGAAAATGACCTTATGCCTGGTCGAGAAATGTTGTATAGAACAAAGTTGGATTAGGGTTACACAAATTATTCGGTTGTAAATTGCTTAGGGGCTAGCTTTAAAACAAAAACTTGTTCCAGTGTATCGGCTTTTTTAAAATGATAACAATTTATTCGTTTGACGATGCTCCTGATTCTTCTTATTGTTTTACTATTTTAAAAACTTGAAAGTTTCAAACTCAAAAATAAACACCAGTAGCGTGACGTAAGAACTACAAAAATGTACTGTCGGTTATAAATCTCTTTCTACTTGTGGCTTGTCGCACATAAAAAGGCCAGAAATACCAACGTACCATTACCCTAAGATGTGGAGGACCATTTTGTCTGATTGTGCACGATTAAACTGCCCATAGCGTCTCCAACTACAAGATAGCACGGCTATTTTCTTACATCACTTCTCTTTATAATTATGTGAAACGTTCTTAAAGAATGCGGGAAATTTTGTTAAATACGGGAGATGAAGCCTTGGTCTTCCGAGAAATGCGGGTAAACTGGCATCTCTGTGGGCCTTCACAATGCCCTTGCACGTCTCCTGTCTTCTTATATTTATTGAACAGTAGCACTGTTAATAGTAAAGTTTTGTTGCTATTACCATCATTGATCATCACCACCATTTATTTCTATCATTTGTAATAATGGCGATGATTACAACAACAACAATAAATAAATACAAAATAATAATATTGATAATAAAAATAATAATAATAATAATAATAATAATAAAGTTTAAGCATAGCAAGTAGTAACTGTTGTTTTTAGTTTTAATAACTATAATTTAATACTATAATATATATAAATACTCATTGCCAACTCAATGGGTTGTGAGTTTACAGTCAAACCAGATTTGTCAATAAGTTAAAGTCTTTTCATAATGCTACACTTGTAATTAAATGGATGGAATGTGCCTCATGGATGGAAATTGGGGATTTGGGAATTTCATCTTTCTAGAAATATTTTTATAAGGAAACCAGAAAAAGGGCTCACAAAGTTTTATTGTCAGACCACTAGAATGGGCTAAACTGAAGAGTGAAGTGTCCAAATCAAATCAATTTGCAACAGCTGGGTGTCAGAGAATGTTTGGCACCTTGTCTGTCATTTTAAATTCCAAACTGCGTGTTTTTCCTGTTTCCGGTCTCCATACTTCAATGAGCCCACCTGCCTTCCATTCATAAAGTGGTAATTTGTAGACCTGATAGAGATCACGAGGTCAAAGGCAAAATTACTGAATGTGTTTGGATATAGTTAGGATATTTGTTCTTCAGTCACTACAGAGATGTCTCCCAACTACAAATATAACAAACTTATTGTTACAAAAACCAAATATTTTCTATTCTTTCTTTTTTCAATCACCTTCAAATAAAGTGATTGTAAACTACATAAAATGTGCTCTCATATTTTTAAAGTCTTTTCTTATATACATGCTTCTTAGGCATTGGGAACTTATAATTTTCAAAGTTAAGTATTTTGCTCCAACAACTATAAATTAAATCAGGTCTCACAGTAAAATGATTGAATTAATTTACAAGATATATAAGTGTGAAAAGTTCTGTGTGTTTTCTGCTTGCACATCCAAGTGTTTTCTTCTTTCCTTCAGGCTTTACAGTCATAACTAATTTAATTTTCTCCAAGTGCACATACACTTGTTGGACAATTCATTGAGCATGCTGTCTATTCAATAGTTCCTGTTCTTTTGATTTGTAGGGTTCGAGTGAAATAACCTGCAAAAGTGCAACATGTCTGTTGGTAAGATCCTGCAGTGCTATTACACTTGTTTTATTTCTTCTTGATTAATTCTTATCAGATCTGTTTCATGCTTGCAAGAAAAAAAACAATTTATATTATATAAACATTCAATACTTTTTTCCAAAAATTCAACAAGCTAAATTTTTTATTATTATTGACAGTTTTTTCAATCCAAAAAAACCCATTTTACCAATTACCCAACCAGCAATGAACATTTGTCAATCTCAAGATTTATTCATTTAATTATCTAGTTGTTATTTATTTGCACAGATGTTAAAGTGCCTATGAAATGAAAACTTTTATTACTTCAGTTGATAGACCTTTCCAGAGGAGGAATAGCAGTGAAAAATTTGTGTCAAAATATTTTATGGTTCACAAGATATTAACATTTAATATTTTCACCATCACTTTGGTTGCAGGCAAATTTTTTTTTTTAAAAAAAATCTACTGCCAGTCCGTAACCTTTGGATGAATTTAAGTCAAACTTGGACTGGTAATGTACGAGGTTGATAGACCACAGTCCAAGTTTGGCTCAAATTAATCCAAAGGTTATGGATTGGCTGCAGATTTTCAAAAAAATGCAAATTTGCCTGCAACCAAAGTGACATCATCAGGTGAAAACATTAAATGTTAACATCTCAAGAACCATAAAAGATTTTGACACAATTTTTTCACCACTATTCCTCCTCTGGCAAGGTCTATCAATTGAGATAATAAAATTTTTCAATTCATTGGCACTTTAAGGACTTTTCTGTTTTTCTTTTATTTACAGTGCATAAAGCCATGTGAACTGAAGATTGGTAGCATAAGAGACTGTCGGAGTGTGTGTGTAAGTAAAAAGTTGCTGAAACTTGTCAAATCATTTTTGCACAGTTGTATGCATGGGCAGTGGGAGCAAAAAATTATTGGAGGAGGGCACAGTGGAAACTGTAATGGTTTGTCATAAAATATGAAATTCCTATTCAAGAGTTGCTGATTTTAGCCACATTGGGCCAGGCCATCCCCCCCCCCCAAAACCAAATTGTTATTGGGCCAGTGCCCCCCTGGTTCTGCCGTCCATGCTATCAAGGTAATAAACAAACTGTTATTAAAAAGTAACACTGTGCCGTTTGAAGTAAGAAGAACAAGTAAAAATTTGCTTGTTCAGAAGGAAATTGACATTTTCAATAATTTATGACTACAAGACATTTTTACCCAAACTTTTTCTCATTGATAACCAAATTTTTTACTGATCAGTAAATAGCTAGCTAGGTGCATTAGTACACTTTTTACACTGCACAAGACCTTTCAGTTTTAATTTGATACCCTAGATATTATATTATATTGCATTATCTGTATGCTGTTTCTATGTTATTATAATATTATTGGTTTGCATATTATTTCATTGGCAATGAACACATAATAACTGAATCTCTTTCAATTTTTAGGGTGCATACAGTAAGAAGAATGTAATCTGCCTTAAATCATGCAAGTTTGTAAAGAAGCTTTACAAAAAAGGTGGGTTTGCAGGCCAACGAATTGCCTCGCAATCAAGTTCAATAATCTGGTTAATTTACAATGCAAGCAGTCAAGAATCCTGGCATGGGCTGGTCAACTTTAACCATGGGTTAAGCCAAAACTAACAAGACATAATTTCTTCTCTAAGGAAAGATTTACAGTTTTTATAAAATGCTGTTTAGATTTTCCATGAAAATTAAAACTTTTCATTCAGAAACAAAAACATAGGTTAAGTAACAGTCTGAGTAAGAACTAGAGAGGTCAAATGCAATGGAATGCAGAAAGGTGCTAATTGCGATATTGTTAAACTGTTAACTTTATTGGCTAAACCTTGAAAATCGACCATATCTTCATAAGTAAGTTGATTTATTTCCTTCTAGATTATTCAACCATTTCCTTCAAGTTGAAACATTTTTTTTACATTTAAGAAAAATTCCATGTGGGGAACATCACAAACCAAAATGTTTTCTTTGCTTTGGTTTTGGAGCTCTATAATTGGCTAAATTATTATAGCACAAAAGAAATATTGCTTCAAAATAGAGTTTCACTGCTTTCTACTTTTAAACTATGTTGTACACTGGTTGAGGTAATCTCAGTATGAAGATCTAAACATTCTGCCGGTGTGGGAAAAGCGAAATGCCACAGAACAGTGGGAGGTGCTTTAGTTTTTACTCGGGCCATTACTTAAAACTAGTACTTAAACCTGGGTTAGTGCTATCAGCCTTGGAACAACTGGGCCAATTCTTCAACTTTCGTTTTCTAATTTGATTTAAATTTGGTAATTAATCCAGCAAAATGCTGTTTTGTATTAAATGTTATCTGACACTTATAAAGAATCCATGGTAACTTGACAACCAGCTTTGACCATGTGCATCAAAAATGATGAGGCAGTTGACCTAGCCAAGATGATTAACTAATGTACATGTCATAAACTCATTTATTATCTAAATATTAACAAAACAAGCATACTTTTGTTAACATTATAACAATCATAGCTAAAACTTTCAACTCATTTGTTTCCCTAGTTTCGGCAGTAAGAAAATATGGAGTGTGCCCTGCTGCTGCAGACATAAGGGTGTGTGGGTCTCGCTGCACAACAGACAGCGACTGTCTTGGCGTAAAGAAATGTTGCAGCAGTTTACAGTGTGTTGGCTTCAACAGGACTTGTCAAGTTCCACTGTCAAGTCAGCCAGGTCAGGACTAGTGCTCAATAAAATCAGTAGCTAGCAGCTGCTACTATAATCATTATTGATCTATATGTTACCAGCCAGGTAGTCTAGCTTGATACGCCACTATAAGTTGCCTTACTCCTTTAGACATAACAAATTTTGTATAACATACTGATGAGAAAACTATGTGTTTATACATCTGGGCCTGGTTGCACGAAGCCTGGACAAGCTATTTAGCAAATTTTCATCACCTTTAAATCAAATATTGACTCTTTGTTGATTTCTATATCCCTGGTTGTTAAATGAGTGGAACACTCCCAAAGTAATGGGTAAAATGGTGTCAAACAATTTTTATAATTATAACTATACTACTGAAAATAGAAAGCACTTATCCCACAGATAGCTTATCCAGGCTTCGTACAACTGGGCCCAGTAAGTTACAATTATGTCTTCCTGACCAGTCGAAAACTAATGAAAAACGAAAAACAGTTTCACAATTAAAAAGAACTCAAAACTTCAAGAAAGGCTTCAAAATGCCCAAGACCAACAATTAACTAATATACTTGATTATTGTGTTTCTCCACAGCAAAGAAGCAGCATAACACTAATGGAACTACCATACCACCAATGGCCAGAGGGTTTACTGTAATTGAAATGAAAGTAAGAGAGGGCAAGGCACAGATTCAGTTGATATGGAAACCACCTCACCATGTACCGAGTAAGGAATTGTTTATGCTCTGCTGTGCATTGAAACTACATGTTACTACTAGCTATCAGTCCAAGACTAATGTACTAATGAACCAACCAAGATTTCTTTTTCCGTAGTTGATAAAAATGATAACAACAGGCAGTACAGTACACTTTTCGGTGTTTTTCCATGTTGTGTAGTTTGTAGTAAGAGCATGTAAGTGATAGTGAACCCACAATATTATTTTTATAGACCTTATTCATAAAACATGGTAAATTATTTTGTCTGCATTCAAATAAGCCCCACTAGCCTAGTTTTGAGTAACACATTCTGATGTTTAACTGATCAAGAACCAATCAGGCCCTTTTTGAATGAAAAAAAGAAAATAACACCTTGTAACACCTGAGAAACACCTGTGTAACACCTGGGTAAAACCTGTGTAACACCTGAGAAACACCTGTGTACCACCTAAGAAACAACTGCGTAACACCTGAGTAACACCTGGGTAACACCTGAACACCTGAATTCTTAAATCTGATCATTTTTCTTTCCATCCTACAGTCTGTCTTTCTCTGTTTATTTTACCCTTTCTTTAATTAATGTGCCCCTTCCTGCATCCATTATCAGAAAACTCACAACCAGGTTCAACCTCCTAAACCCAATCTGTTGATGATAAAATATATGCTCAATATTAACATTTCTCCCATAGACTTTCGACTGCACAAATACAAGCTCTTCTGGAGCAAGAGACTAGATTCTGGAAGCATAATGAATAAACTTGCTTCACTGAGAGTGCATCATGGGGAGATAGCAGCTGGCAGGAATAAATTTACTATACAAGGTCTGGAATGCAAAACCAGATACATGTTGGAGCTGCAGGCAGTCTATCAAGTAGCCAGTTCAAGAATTCGCAGCAAGAGAGTGTATCTTTCTATAAGGACTCCCTCTAAAGGTGCAGTAATTGCTGGCAGTAAATTAGACTCTGAACCATAATGCAACTTGAAAGTGGGGAATTTGTCTACAATAATGTGCATCCTTACAGGCATAGTGTTATGTCTCACACCATTGCTTCTTGCCCCAAATATGTTGATTTCTTGCCCCAGGCATATTTTTTTAATTGTCACCAAAACACAGTTATATTAAAATCTTTAAGATGTCATAAGTTAATTGATTATTTATTAATTTCTTAAACTTAATTTCTAACCCAGAAAGAAAGGCATGAAAGTAGATAATTTTGTAGGTGACACTGAAAGATTGTACAGCTAATCTGTGCTTGTTTATATACAATCATTTTTTAACCTAGGTATCAATGTGAAGGAAGATTCATACAGAGGAAATGCATTAAACAAGAATAGATGGTGGAAGAAAAAGGAAAACCCTGCAAGTAAAGGAAAAACTAAATCAACTTGACCACAGGCTCAGCTCTTAGAGCTGCAATTATAGTACTTGAATACCAACTAATCTGCACCTTAGAACCACACTTCTTGAACAAGTTTTACATTTTTTCTTTTCTTTATAAAAACAATCCTGAGTTATTACATTGGGTGTTTTGTTTTAACTTCCAGGGAAAGTTACCAGTACAAAGAAACCAAAGCAGTCCACAGACAGCCACATAAGTCCAACACCTGGTAAGTGAGTGAAACTTCTTCTAGAACAATGCTCATGGCTTCAACTTCTTGTTCATAAGCATTATTTGTATCCTTCGTTGGTGAACTTATAACATAATAAAAAATAAATAATCTTAATAATAATAATTTAACCAGGCATCCCATTACCATGGGAATTTCAAAAGGGGCCTGGTTCAACAAAGCTAAATAACATGAATTTCTGGCATTGAAATGATAGTGACAATAACTTTCTAAAATAATCTTGGAATTTTAACTGCCAGACTCTTCATATAAGGCAGACCCTGGTTGAACTGAACTCTTAGAATGTGTGTTTGCAGTAAACTATGTTTTGTCAAAATAATAAAAACTCCAAAAATTTGAGGCTGAAATATAAAATCTAATGGTTTAACTGCAACTTTAGAATTCAATGAGTAATTAATTCCAAACATTTACATACATATTCATGACTTTGAAAGCATTATAGACTTTGTGTCATAACCTTTGTTACTATTCACCAAGGTAATTTGTTAGGCTTTATTTTGGGTCTCAGAAATTGGACTTTCAATCCAAGAAATATGGCAGCAATCTGTTAGGAGCTTTCAGTCAAGTTATAAAGTAGCCCATTATTTCATTTTCCTACAGGTGCAGACCCAGGGTTTGAAGAAAAGCGTTCAAGTGCCTCACAATCGCCAAATGGCTGCACTTGGCTTATTCTTACAGCATCTATTGTGGTTAAAATTTATTGCTTCAGATTTTTCTAAATACATTTTAAATTGATGTAATTTCCAAAAATATATTGTTCCTGTTACAAAGAGCTGTTGGAGTAATTAAATACTGACATTATTCAACAGTTAACTGGCTTGAATTTATGGTAGTTCAAAGGTGAAACAAAATGGATGGACCTTGCATTCTGCAGTCAGTTCCGAGAGAATCATGTTTACCAGACTTATATTTACTTACAGAAATGATGACATTATAATTCAAAATAGTTTGAGGCGATGATCATGATGGCAGTGTAGACAGCGATTTCTGTATAATCAGAACATTTACACTGACAAAGTAATGTTCAATATATCAGTTTGTAAAAGAAAGAATATAATATTCAGATCCTCATATTTAGCTCACTTTATTTAATATTAAACTATTAATTGAAGTTTACTGTGTAATAATTACACAGGAACTTTAAGGATTCAAACCAGAAAAAATTTGCCTGTTGTGGAACAGAATCTTGTGAGTGTCAAATTTATTTTTCAGTTTTGTTGTACACTGCAAGAAACTCACAACAGGGTCTAAAAACTAAAAGAGTCAAGAAATCTAAAAAAGGTCTGGAAAAATATCTTAATAAAATTATGGTTTCAGTTTGTTAATAACTCAACAACATTCGAGCTCCCAGGTACTACCTATCGACAGTCACATATGATGTTTTCATAGAATTTTGAGTCTAGAAAGTAAGTAAAAGTCTGCAGTATATCTAATTTTGCAATCAAGTTTATTCTTCTTACAGTCAGGTATGGAAATTACATTATAACTGCATGACTGGCCATTTATTTAGTTAAACATACCATAATATAGTTGAGTTGTAAATTAATAAATAATTTTATAATGTAAGACTTAAATAAAATGTTGAGTTTATAATGGCATTGTGTCAATTGTCTTACTATAAAAAACTCCTGTAGTATTAAAAAAATTGTTGGTTCGTGGACAGAATGAATGGTCTTATCAGAATTATCACTTCGTGGTTATTGTAAAAATATGTCGATACTTTGAACTCTACCAATTTTGTGTGTGTTACTGAGTCTCGTTCTAGAACTGAAATATACAACCCTTAATTTATTATTAGTATTTATGCATTAGGGAAGGTACATTTCTATTTGGAGGGGGGGAGGGCTGGGGCCTCAGTGGGGAGGGTCATTGATCAGTGAAAGTGAGCATCAAAAGGGGAGGGTCACACACCTTTTCACAGAATTTTTTAATGGTTTTGTGATTTTACTTTCCATTTTTCTAACAGATAATTTTTTTACACTTCCATACTCAAACTTCAGCTATAAAATGTTAATACCCCACACTGATTGTTCACATTTTCGTGTTTCAGCTCGCACACATTCAATATCGAGATAATATAAAATCATATTCAAACAGTAAAACTTGTATAGTATGTGTGTCTATGTACATGTATGTGGTAAACCTCTAAACACTAGCTACTTTCTAAATTAAGTTACTGGGTTTTTCTGATCAAAACTGATATGGGCTTCAACACTGCATAACTATTATTTGGTGTTATAATTCTCTACATTTCAAAATAAAATGCATCGACATAAATTTTGCTTCAACTTTCAATTTTGTAAACAAGACCAAACATGTAACCTCATCCTTCATGCGATTTCTTCTTTAGCTACACACGGTCGTAGCACAGTACGGAAAAAGCAAGAGAACAGTTTGGCCATTACTATGTTCAATGACAAAGATAACACTGACAGTGACAAAAGCACAAATTATCTTCCATAGACATTTGACACGGGAAAAAGTAAATCCGTACTGGGGCATACTTCATTCTGCAAATAGCTTAACAGTGCAACAGGAATCCATTTATATACCTCAATACGGGAAATTAACCTGACACGATACCTGTAGATACAATTTTTATCGGTTTTACCTCTTGCTTCATTCATCGGATCGCGGAAAGCCGCGCCTCCCCTTCGCACGCCGTGGACAGCGCCATCTTGAGACTTTGCGCGCGGGAACCTAGGACGAGACGGGTCTTTTGAAGCCGGGACAGAGGGGGTGCAGTGGGGTTAAAAGAAATGTTCGATGTATAAGCCCAGGGTAGGGATGACAATAATAA